>JAPYYW010001562.1:0-59838 GCA_030522545.1 Cremastinae sp. A BG-2022a
ACGTATTTTGGGGGTGAGTGACCGTATTTGGGAGTGAGTCAACGTATTTTAGGGTGAGTGAACGTATTTTGGGATGAGTGAATGTATTTTAGAGCGAGTAAACGTATTTTGGGGGTGAGTGAAAGTATTTTAGAGTAAGTGAACGTATTTTGGGGGTGAGTGAACGTATTTGGGGGTGAGTTAACGTATTTTGGGGTGAGTGAACCTATTTTGGGATGAATGAACGTATTTGGGGGTGAGTGAACGTATTTTGGAGTGAGTGAACGTATTTTGGGGGTAAATAAACGTATTTGGGGGTGAGTGTACGTGCTGAGCGGGGCTCAGCGAGATGAGGCGTATTCTCTCTGTGGAAATTCTCTCGGACGGGGCTATCGACCTGCGTTCCACATTGCGGATCGGTTATCTCGGTGGAACTCCTCAGACCACCCATATACGTTCCCCGACACGTACAATACGTCTCAGGATCGCCCACGACCAATGTAACAAGAAAACACAAGTATTTTGCAATACCCATGTATGACCTTGAATTTAAAACATGTTTTGTCCTTGAATAAATTAACAACAACTTTTTTCTACCAAACTTAAGCTCTAAAACCACAAGATACGTAGATAAACTGAGATAAAATTTTTTTTATTTTACTCTCATGACCTTGCCACCTTAAAACCATCGAGAGAGCTTTCTAAAACTTCCCTCAACTTTTTTCCATTATTCTTCATCCATCAATTTACCACCATCGAGCTTTTATCCATACCTGATTACGAAAATCGAAATCCACGGTTGGGGGGATGGAGCTAAAGGGGAGGGGGTAGCAGGAGATTTTTTCTCGTCTACCCCCGTCCGGAGGGTCGCGGGAAAGCACCAAAAATTTGCATCACAATCGCGGATAGAAATAATTACGGTGAACAAAGGCTCGTTGGGGCACGGGGGTGGAAAGGTGGTTTAAAAGTGTGGTGAGGGGTTGGGGGGTGGCGGGGGTGCAACGGAAAATGAAAGAGAAAGTGTACGGAATGGATAGTAGATACGGACATGCAAATGTGGAAAGTCCGGACTTGGAATGACATGGCGGAAGCAGGGGTGTGCGAACGAAGGGGGTGGGTCGAAGGGGTGCGAGGCTGTGCGCACCGGAAGCGGATAGCGATGCAGATACGGACGTCGCTGGCTCGCCAGAGTCTGAAACACGGAGAACAAGGCGCCGAAAACGAGGGAAGGGTTGGCCGGGGTTGCGAATCCGAAAGATGAATCTGAGTGAAAATAAACCAGGGTGGGGGAGGTTGCGAGTATTCTCTACACGTTGTTTACATGAGAAACAAAAAAGAAAAAAAACGAAACAAATGGGAGATGTAAAGAGATGAAAAAATAAGTCGAGAAAAAATATAGTATTATTATTTTATAGTAGTAAAATTTAGTATCAACAATAATAATTACTAATAATCAAGATATACATTTATAAACTGTGTAAATAATATTTAAATAAAGTACACATGCATTATATATGTACTTTTTCGTAACGTGGAAAAATCTTGTTAATTTTTACTGTTGACCATATAATACACTTTTCTAACGAATTGTAAGTAGATATGGACAACTGTAGAGAGTATTATTTTTTCGGAATTTTTCGTAAAAAATTTATGAAAAATTGAATGAATGAATGAATGAATGAATAATTTTATTAATGCCCTGGCAATGCCTTAGGCAAGGGTGGTACAATAATTGGTATAATAATAATAATAATAATAGTATATAATATTAATAATAATAATAACCACAAATTTACAATTTAAAACTTAACTTAAAGTACAACTTAACTCAAATTATATTGAGATATAGACAGAGAGAATAATCGAAAAGAAAAGAAAAATGAAGGGAAATGGAGGAAAAGGGTTGCCTTTGAGAAGAGACTGAGAAATATTGGATTCTAGATTGAGGAAGGATATCAATCAAAGGAACACACGTACGTGCTCCCTAACACACGTACACAAGAGATAATTGGAGAAGTTCCGAATCCTGGGTGAAATGTTGGAATCATATATATATAGAAGCCCAGACATGATACTCCTAATGACGGAATATCGATCATGTTCTCTCTCTCAATAGAACAGAAATGTGCTCACAAGGAATAGACGATGCAGAAGTAAGAGAAAGACAAAAATACAGAAATTTATATAAATATATATAGATCTACTTTATGACTCCCCATATGCATGAGATAAGGGTTGGGGGTGGAATAGTTCCATAATATAATGGTGGAGAGAACTCACGATCGATCGCTTCCCTTTCTCTTCTGTTATAAAAAGTTATAAAAACATTAAAATTTTAATTTTGTAGAATTTGATTTTTAGTTTTAAATAAAGAAATTTCAAAAAATTCCAAATAGCTCGATGATTTGTCCAAAAATAATTTCGTTTTCTTAAATTTTCATGAAACGTCGATTTTTCATATTCGTATTTTTATTGGATGGGGCATCATTATTTTTTAAATTATGTTTTCTTTTTATTAAATCATTTAGTCGTAAATATGGAGAAATCCGTACATAAGAAAGAAAATTGTCCTCGTTTTTACATCCCTATATAATCTCCCTTGGAAAACTGAATATAACGAAATAAAGAGAAATGAAAATATGAAACTAAAGTACAAGCTTTCGGGCTTATTAGAGAAAGATCTAGGAGCTTTTTGAACTTTTGAAGATCTTCGTATATAGTTCTGATAAGGAAATATTCCTGGAAAAGGGAAACGAGTTCTGGAAAAACTCCTGGAAATGATGTCAGGAAAAATGAAAAAAAATATGAAGCTCTTTTCCCTTATGATGAATACAGGGTTGAAATAACGTAATAGTAAAAAAAATTGAGATTATACATATATTCAAGTGCAATCTCGATTTGGAACACTTTTTATTGTGATTTTTTTTTACTTTTTAAAAAAAATTTCCTTCCCTCTTTTCTCATTTTATTATTTTTCGACAATTTCCTAAAATCTCGTGACGGTAGACACTTCTTTACTCTGTTTACACGCCCTCGGGTTGTTATTAAATTTCACGAATTTACGAGATTCCGTTGACATGGGCCAGCTTAAAAAATTTCACAATTTCTTTTCTTCTCGTCGTTTTTTTCTCTCTCTCTCTCTTTCTCTTTCTCTTTACGTGCCTGTGCAAACGAAGCGAGGAAACACCGTCGAAACAAATATTCGAGGTAAAGTTCACTCCAAAAATGAGAGAAAAGACGAGAGGAGGAGCGAACAGTCCGTTTTTCACTCTCGAATGAAAACAGACTGACGATTTCTCCTCGTCCAACGTAAAAATCTCACGTCGAGCGCCAACTGGAAATTTTTCGTCCCGTGTATGGGTTGAGTTTCTTCACAGGACCGAAACTTTTGCCAGACAAACGAAACAAGAAGAGCGACGAAGAAACTCGTAGATTACCCGATGAAAATTGGACGAATTTTCACTCGAGTTTTCGAATTTATGCCAAAGTTTCGCTGAATAATTATTTTATTTTTTTAAACTATATATAAAGAAAATTTTTACAGTTTTCCTGCCAAAGTTATTGAAAATTTATTCTTTTTGACAAATTGTTTTATAGTCTAGATTTAATAGCTATTTTATAAATAATTTAGAGATAATGATAAGAATAATTGACAATTTGTGTAATTGTTGAGAAAAAAAATTGATAAAAAATTCTTTGGGGCAACAACTTGACGAGTTCATAGAATAATTTTTTTTTATTTATGGTACTAAATTAAAAACAACTCTACAATTAATTTAACATTATATAATTATTGAAATATTATAATTATTAATTATAAATATTGTATAAAATTCACAACTACTCTTGGCTTCAAAAATGTCCTTGCCTCGATACTCTTGGTATCTTTTACGACGTTGAAGACAAAAAATTCTGGTTGCTCGTACATCCAGAAGGATTTTATATAATTATTAATAATTATTTAATTATTTATTAATTATAAATATGGTATAAAATTTGCAGCTGCTCTTGGCTGTAAAAATGTCCTTGCCTCGAGTCTGCCACGACTCTTGGTATCTTTTACGACGTTGAAGACAAAAGATTCTGGTTGCTCTTATATCCAGAAGGATTTTATCCTTTAACAGGGAGTCGTCTTACCTTTCTCACCACAGGATTCTGACGACTGGGAGTCTTCTTGGGATTGTTTATACGAGACTCCCCAGGACTTGGCAACAAAGAGTATTAAGACCCAAGACCTCTGTGGGGGCAAGTTTTTGAAAAGTCATGAAACTGCGACTCGCTCTTATTTCACTCTCTCTCTCTCTCTCTCTCTCTCTTTCTTCATTTTGCTTCCTTGCTGTTCCACAACATTGTATTCGTAGACTGCAAGGAAGACAGCTTCGCTCCTCGTTGGACGTAAATCCCCTCGTCTCCTTTCTTCTCGACGACCCGACAATGGAAATTCTACACGAATAAGACCGCGAGAATAACGTGAATTAAAAAATCAAGACCAACACAATTACGCTTTCCCCATGACTCTTCGCGCAGTTGGATTTTATTTCGTGAATTTTATTTTCCAGATTTTCTACTATTCACTTTTTTCCCTCTTAAAGGTAAAAAAATCGTTTTTTTTCAGGCTTTTATTGAAAATTTGCAAAAAATCTTCTGGACGATGGAATCTCTCTTAAAATTTAATACTTGTTTAATTTTAACGTAACGTAATACGTAATTTGATGTTGACAAGCTTGGACAAAACATTTAAAAAATTAGTCCTTCCAAGTAAAAACTTACAATAAATACAATAATCAACTCAAATAAAAATATTTTACTCGTATAAATACATGCTTAAAGACAAGTCTTTCATTTTTGTAATAATAATAATAAAATATAATATTTTATGCATATGCTAATTGTAATAAAGTTTTTTTAAAAATAAGAACAATTATATACGAAACTTTTGAAAGGGATGGTACACGGTCTTAACATCCTTAAACGTTTGACCCAGAAGCAATTAACCCAGTGACACGAGAAGCTTTTGCGAATACCAGAGGCGTAAAAAGGGTGCAGAGGGGTGGAGAGGGGGAGAGGGAGAGATAGGAAGCGAAAAGGGTCAATTGTGAGAGAGTTCGCTGGGTCAGGTGAACACGATTTTAACGTTCGATGAAGACATCATCCCTTAACGTCGATAGGTTGAGGGGTGATCTCGAGTTCTCTCACACGTGTAACACGTGCGAATTCAAATTTTTTTTTCTGTCTTTCCATCAAGTTTCTTAGAAACCGATAATTGTTCACTTTGATGTTACAGGAGTTTTTTCTTTTTTCAATTTTTATTAGAAAAAGAAAAGTTTTTTAAGTTCAATAGAATTTATTTAAATGTTATTTATTCACATAAATAAAAAACTTTTCTTTGTCTAACAATAAATTAAAAGTTTTTCATTTTTCTTTAAAAATTGTTTAAAAAATAAATAATAATTCAAACGGATAATAGAAAAAACAAAGTTTCCTAACTTTTATGAAATAAAATAAAATAGAAGTTTAACTTGAAAAGAAAAGTTTTTCAATTTTTGGTTTAACTGTAATAGAGAAATAAACGTTTGTAAACTTTTATTAAGTTCTTTGCAGTCTTCATACTTTTATTTTTTAACGCTTGTTTCTATGACTAAATTTTTTAACCTTTATTTTTATCTTTTACTTCTTTTATAAAAGTTTAATTTTTAATTCAACTGTCATGGAAAAATAAAAGATAAAAAATACAAATTAATGTTAAAAAGCTTTTATTTTCTACGAAAAAATTTAAAAGTGTTTTACATTGTATTTCCTTTTATCAACGCTTTTAAATTTACCTTTAATTTTTATATAAATAAAGCATTTGAAAGCTTTTTAACTCTCGGTTTTCCATTAAAACATCTAAAAGTTTTTAAACTTCTATTCTTAAGTTTTTTTTTGTATTTAAAAAGATAATTCGTCATATTTTTATGTTCTATTTTTCATACAAATTTATCAAAGTAATATTTTTCTTTGCTGCTTTGCAATTCTGCTGGTGGCGATTTGAGATAGACACCAGCAAAGATTGGGGAAAATTCGTCGGAGAGGTTACGAAGAGAGGTTAAAAAGGGTAGAATTATCTCGCGAGTCACGCTGGTAACGAGAACAGTAATAGAAAAAAGGCTGTAGAACGGTATGAAAAAAAAAAGTTGTGTCTGGCTATAGCGTTTTTAAGATCCGCTGCTCGTAACTACGAGAGAGCCCCAGGGCAGATTTCCGCTTGCCATTCTTTTCGAAATACGAAATAACGAGGCTGGGCCGTTTTTCTCCTCTCCTTTTCCACTTTTTTTTCTCTCTCTCTCGCTCTTTGTTTCTTCCCCACGAATTTTCTCTCCGACTCGTCGAATTTTGCTATCGCGACGCGTAATAAAAGCATCCCATGCATTTGTGCAAAATATTCTTGTGATATGCACCTCGTTTTCCGCTCATTCTGCTCCGAGAAAAACTTTAAATTCCTGTTTCACCTTGTGTCATAAAAGCTCGTTGAAAAAAATTTAATATTCGCTTTTCCATTAATGGTGGCTAATCAAATTCTTTTTTTTTATTCTTAGGAAACTGAAAATGTTGAAAATTTTCGAAAATGAAGGGAGTA
The DNA here is from genome assembly GCA_030522545.1 of Cremastinae sp. A BG-2022a. NCBI lineage: Eukaryota > Metazoa > Arthropoda > Insecta > Hymenoptera > Ichneumonidae > Cremastinae sp. A BG-2022a. The sequence continues at coordinate 6,596 of JAPYYW010001562.1, forward strand.
AAGATTTTAAAATTCATTAAAAAAAAATCAATAACTACAAGCGAAAGCTTCTTCTGGTTATTATCATTTCAACTATCAATTATCAAGTATAATTTATAAAATAGAAAAAAAAATCGAAAAAAGAACACATATGGGTTAAATCGATTTTATAAGGAAAGTTACATTTTTCTTTTTCACTGAATTGAAAAAACAAAAAACACGTTTTTATCATTATAAAAATAACTACGGTGAATTTTTTTTCACTTTTCAATTTCAAGCTTTTAAGAAAGTTTTCGTCATTAAGAAATAAGGAAAGTTTAAGCTTTCTCGCTTGCTTTTTTCCTTCTTTTTTTCTTCAGAGTTTCATCGGAGTGAGCGTTTTCGTCATCGCGTCAAAGGAGTGGGAGAGTAAACCAGAAGCGTGTTACGAGCCCCTTGAGAGTGAGCTTGATAGTAACAGTCGTGAGCTATAAACGCAAAATCTCTTGGTCTCTACTTCTTGAAGGAAAAGCCTTGATTTCTTGACTTTTCATGTCTACCCAGATAAAAAAAAAGAAATAAAATAAAAAATAGCTTAAAAGACGCCATTAATGTAAAATATTTTTAAAATATATTTATTTTGTACAAAATTTATTCATTTAGAGCTCAAATAAATAATAATTATATAATTATACATATTACTACAACTTCATAAATAATAAATAAATAAATAATCTTACACAATATTATAGTGAAATATAAAATTACACGTGCAACAAAAAAATTTGTCTATCACCATAGAAAGCAGTTTGCTCTAATTTAAAAAAAAAAAACTTTTCATTCGACAAAATTTTGTAACTTAAACCCAAAATTATGTATATTTTTCGTCAGGCACGTAATAATAGTTCAGTCGCAGAAATTCAGAGCTTGATTTCCACAGGGGAATCACTGGCCAAGGAATTGGACGTTTATCAAGGGTTGACGTTTCTCGGTATGTCAGATACGTGGAGAGAAATTTTGGGGGTTGCGAGAGAGGAGCCAAGGAGGGTGAAAAGCGTCTCGCGTGGCGTATTGCGAAATTGTGATCGTCGCGAGATTCGAGCGTTTTGCTAAATTGGCACTTGGGAGAAAACGAACGGTGTGGTGGAAGAAAACGGCTGGGGTGGGGTGGGGGGGGGTATAGAGAGTGTTTGGGGGAAATCGTGGAAGGGAAGACGAAAACAGAAAGCAAAAAGGTTCGCAGTTAACGCGAGCGTCATTATTCCGTTAATTAAACGAACTTTGCTATCTCGCGATGTGCTTTTGGAACTGTTGCTAGCAATTAAACGAGAGCCCTTTGAGACGAGACGCGGGGGAACGCGCCTTGACTTTAACGGCACGCCGTGTTGCGGCATTCTGCTCGGGGGGTGTCGCTCTTTTTTACCCCCGGACGATCCCGAGTTTCCATCGTCGGGATAATTTCTCCGAGTGACGCAACTCGTTAGCGCCGTAGAAGCGGAGCGATCGAAGACGAAAGACCGGACAAGAAGAATTGGGGCGAGGAGGCGTGGGGTTGGGGAGGAAAAAAAATGAGTTAATTACGTCGAAGTGGGGCTCCGGTGGCGGATTTGCATTTGAGTTTAGATTTGGGTAAATAAATTAGAATTAAACACAGTATTATTGTGATTTTTATCTTGTGGGGGGGTCTCCCCCCAAAATCCCCATCTTAACGGTTCTAAATCCCCCTCCCCCCACTTAGAAACTACTAAGTAGTAATGCCGTTTTCTAAGGTTTTTGACGTGTTCAATGAGGGGTCTGCCCCTTGCCCCCTACCCTCACCCAGATGGGGGTTCTGCCCCTCACCCCCACCAGAGAGTCTGCCCCTGAACCCCGTTCCTTTTCAAGTACTTAATACGATTTTCAACGTTAAAAAATATATAAATCAAGCTTCATTTGAATAAAATGTTTTTCACTCTCCCATACATATATATATTTTTAATATAGATTATTAAAAAATACATAAATAAATTTTTTAATATAGATTATTAAAAAATAGTCCTGCATAAAAATTAATAAATACTTTGTAGAATGCAAATAATTAACTAAACTCGTATTTACTTGATTTTCTCTGCTCTTGCCCATGAAGCTTAACGGTTGTTCCTGTACACACATAGAAAAACATGGAATGGGAAATAGTAGGGGGCGGTGGTCGGTGACGACCCCGAAGCATTTCTCGCTATCTCGGTGCCAGAGGGCTTTTCAAGCTGTCCCTGTGTCGGTCCACAACCGACAATGAAGTTGAGCATCACGACGAGAAGAGTGGAAGAAGAGGATCGGGGAGGGGGTTGAGAGAGTTGTTAGTCCTGTTATAGAGTTCCCAGAGGGAATAGTTGAAGTACCGGAGCTGGGGAAAGACGAAAACCCTCGTATTGGGTTACTGGACATAACAAGCAACAACTGTTTGCCAAATTAAATTTTACAGAAATTCATGCTACTGCACATTTTTTTTGTATTCCTAATCATTTTTATCAACAGTTTTATTCTCGACGTATACTAATCGTTCTGGCAATTCAAATGATAAACTTAAAAAACTTGAAAAATAAATATTTTTCTACTTTTTTTTTGAAGCAATGACGAATTAAATTAAGCTATTAATTACATTAAGACAGATTTAATTAAGTTGGTTGCAATAATTTATCAATATCTTTAATATCTTTAAAAAGTCAATCTATCAAAGAGCTCAAAAAAATGAATGAAATTCTCATGAAATACATATGTATCTTCCCTTCGAACCCCTTTCCACCCTCATCAATCCAGATCCTCTTCAACTCGGTTTCCATCCCTCCGCTGCCCCCGCAAACACATAAAGTTTGAAGTGCACGCGAGCACGTCAGACTCAACTTGAAATTGAGTTGTCATACACTCGGGCCTCGAGTTATATGGTTCCTTCCTAATGCAGGAGCGAAGTGTATTTGTGTGTAAGTGTAATACGAAAACTATTAGGCTCGAAAATGGCCCTGTAAGTGCGAGCATGAAAGCCAGGAAAGCTCGTGTTCTCGTTCTGTGTATCTTTGTTCGAGGCAAAATGCTACCAGCCTTTGTTACTACTAAATTGTTGCTAGAAAAAGTAAAGAAATAGTAGAAATCCAGGTTAAAGAATATTCTCAAATTCAAAAAATACATAAAAAATGAATCAAATATCGTATATTATCCTTGAACTTTTGAGAAAATTATTTAATTACGATGAAGAATGTGACAAATTGTGAGTTAATGCAGGTTAAATTGTGACCTAAAGATAAAAATCATTTTCTAATTGTGTACACTGTATCAATCTTTTACATTCTGAAATTAGTATTTTCAGTAGAAAAGATTTATTTATTTTAAAAAAGGATTAATTTAAGTCTTGATCGAAGACTTTAAAATGATGTAGCAAGTATCTTCCAATTATTGGGACGTTTATTTAAGCTCAGTGAAAATTTGAAATAAATGTAAAACTCTTATTGCTTGCAGAAGGTCGAATTTTGGAGCTTCATTCTCCAGACGGTGTTCACGAGTGTTGGCTACGAGCTTCTGACAATGCGGAAGCGAGTGTCTGGTTCAACGCGCTGCACTCGGCGTTAGCAGCTTTAACTTTAAAAGCCCTGAGGCTGGCTTCGGCCCTACCGGACCCTCCGCAATTGCAACACATCGGTTGGCTCGCGAGAAGACATTGTTTGCAGGTGAGCAAAAAAGAAAGAGCTGATTTTAATTTAAGGAGGTATATTAACGAAAGTACGAAAATGAACTTTGTCTATTGAAATGTTTTTTTTTACGATATTAATCCAGTTTTTCGATGGCTAAATTTCAAGTAGAATTACCGATAAAATAAACGAAAATTATCCCAACAAAGTATGCTCGACATAAGCCAGAGTCTTTTGAGTAGCATTGAGATAAATGTTCTTTTATTGAAAAAAAAATATATTTGGAGTAAACTTTCAAACAATCTAAAATATTTCACGTGTTCATTAGCGTATAAGGTTCAATTATTAACCATAAAAATATATGGTCATCGAACTATGAATTATTTAATTATAATATCAGATATAACACTTATACGTGAGTTAATCAGAGTCAAATCATAAGCTAAAAATGAAAATCACTTTTTAACAATCTGCATTACATCAATATTTTACATTTCAAAATTAATATATTTGATAAAAAACGATTTATTCAATCGTAAAAGTTATTTATTAACGTCTCATTTAAAAATAAGCCAAATAGTATCTCATTTGAATAGTAAGTATACCTCCTTAAGTGCCAAAAGAAGAAAAATATTTCGCCAATAAAAAATTTTATTACTCTTCTCCACGATGAAACGTTTTCCATATTTTTTCTTGAAATATGGCTCGGATTTTCTCATTTAACTGTAAGACGTGTGCGAATGCGGTTAAAATAAAAAAAGGTATGAATTAATGCATGGGGTTTGAGAAAATTTGATCTGGGATTCATTTCAATACTTCTTTTTTTCTATAAGACTTAATATTGAGAGACTTAATTACCAATTCATGAGACAGAATCTGAGCTCGGTTAGCATTATTGATAGGGTCGGTGATGGGGATGAAAACAAGGGTGCAGAGGTATCAAATAAGGGCCAGGATGTCGGCGAGATGGCCCTGATCCTAGTTTCTGATGTTAGCCTATAATTGATTGGCATTAGGTCACCCGATTGCCATGCTAACCCCCCAGCAACCCCAAACTGGTCGTTGCATATCGCGACCCCAACAAATCGACGTAACAAGCCCTTTGAAGGGCAAATTCCAAGTTATTCAAGATCAACCAAGTCTGGAAATATCAAATGGATCGCAACGATGAATTTCGCATGTGCTTAATTGCCAATTACCCTTCGCCCCAGCTATCGATGTCTTTTTTACCCTTATCTAAAAAAAACAACCCCTAAACTTGAAACACCAATAAATTTGCATTCCAGTTGAATCGTTGAAAAAGCCTAAAAGTGCGAGATAATGGAATTTTCGCCAGTGCGAGCAAGCCAGAAGGGGTACTCCGGGGCAATATGAAACAGGATGAGCTTTTCCACGTCGCTGAAACTTCCGCAGCTCGGCAAATGGAAAATTTTAGTTTATTATGGGTGTGTGTACACTGGCATCATGGAAGGATGAAAATTATCGGAGAATTACGAGAACCAGACCAGAAACGATTCTTTTGCCCTCCCCACTGACTTTTCTACTTTGGACTGGGGGGAGTTAGGGGGTTGGGGGTGGAGAAACGTTTGGCTCTGAATGAAAACTCTCACGCTTGATATGGAAATGATCCTTCCTAGTTATGGCCTTCGTACTCGGCACATACGCTTTTCGGAATAATCTGAAAAGCTCTCTCTTCATCCCCCTCTAGAACTCTCTCGACTGACCGAATGATAATCTGTATAAATATGAGATTATCTTACGCCTCTATGGCTTCTCTCGGGATCTCGACTAATGGCCTACCCTCACTATAAATTTTTCATGCTATCGGATTGTGGGCATTATGAAAAAAAGCCTGTTAAATATGATTCTTTGTTATAAAACTCAATTTTATAAATTTTATAAAATAACTCTGAGACTTGGACATTGAATTGGAAAATCGAATTTGTTTTTCATCCCTCCCCCACCCTCCCACCTAACGGGATAATTTTTTAGACATTTACCAAAGTTTTATTGTCTTATGCTTGGTTTCTTTTAATATTTGACGTCGAGGGGCTTTTTGTCATCTTCAAAAAACAACCCTCAACGTCGATAGAGTTGGCTTGAAACTTGCAATACACGTTATATAAAAAAACTTTTGAACGACGAAAAGTATTCTGATGAAAAGCTAGAACAGTTGAACATTGTTTCAACCCTTCTTTTTTTTTGAATGAAAATCATACGGTTCGACGAATCGGTTTCGAGTCTGAAGGAAAGTTCGCCTCATCCCTCGCCATATCGTGAATATCGTTTTTCGCAAGAAATACGAAGAATTTCGTGGCAAGCAATTGCACATTGCGAGTGTTCTCGTCCCGGACAAGGCTCAGGGGATGATTTGGTTATGATTTGAATAAAAGATAAATTCCCCGCAAGCTTTCCATACATCCATCGAGCTTTTTTCAAGGGTTGAAAGCAAGAGAAAAAGAGAGATATATGGAAAGAGGGAAAGGTTCACTTGCACGGAGTCTAGAAAAGTTCAAGTCTGCAGAAAAGAAACTACATTATGTATCAGGATCTTGGAGGGGGGGATGGAGAGTCGTTGGGGGATGGGCGAATGAGAAATCGTAACTTCTGACCTCCCTCGCAGTTCGCGAGACCGGGAGAACTGCCATACTTCTCTCCAGTCGCGTTATATCTCGAATTTAGCCCGGGGCGAACGTACATACGTATACGAGTAACCCCTTACACCCTCTGCACCCCCCAACGGCGTTCCCAGTTTTAACGAAACTTCAACCTTCCTCTGTATACATGAAATTAAACGTTTCTACTTTGTTTCTTTTTTCCGCGAAAGCTTCCCCTTGTATAACCAACTTTTTCAACCCCCCTGTCTCTAAACTTCGTACAATGTTTCTTGGACGTTTTTTTGTTCACAATTTTTCAACTTTCATAAATTCTTCTTTCCCCTTTGTCAGATTATTTGCAAATTGGAGCGTCGTACTTTTACATAAAATAAAAGCTTTCAAAAAAATTGTTTCGAGAGTAAAACAGTACGCCGGATAATGCAAGCTTATTGTTTACTTCATTTTTAAAAAAATTATTTTATTATTTCTGATAACAAGGGGATATTAATGTCACAGAAATAAAATTAAGGTCCCAACATTTGAAAATTTTATAAAAACTTAATAAAAATTTCTTTTCAAACGGAAAATAATTTATGATGTATAAAGTTTAAGAAAATTAATAACTCAAAGCGTCGCAATACGTCCATCGCACTTTTATTTTGTCTCCGAAGCGTAGCTTTAATAGCTGCATAAAGATTAGACGAAATTAGCCTTTAGGTGATTTACAGGTGTAAGAGAAACGAGAGATAACCCCCTAGGAGCTTGTTCGAGATACCACCCTCGTTAAGTAACTGTACCTATTTCACAGAGCTTCCATCTGGTCAGATCCACCCACAGAGCCTGCTTAATCTACATTTAATCTCCAATTAGATGAATGATATTCCCTGTTTACAAAAATATCTCAGTATAAAAAGAAAAAAAAATGTTTTCCTTCGTTTTGTCAATTTTGCTTAATTTTACTCTCGAAAATCAAATACTCGATCCCGAAACTTTGAACTTCCTGAAATTCTGCCGTCGAGGGCGCGTCCGCTGACGCCTTACTTCCGGATCCTCGCCCATTCTCGACTCGCGAGGGCCATTATTGTAATTGAATGCGCCAGGATCAAATATCAGGAGGGTTGGTAAGTGGTAGGTGGCTGGAAGAAGCGAGACAAGGCGAAACCAGCAAAAGAGCACTCGAATGGGGCAATATGGGGTGGTTGCCCCATTTTCACCCCCAGGCCATGGGGGAAATGAGCCCAGATACCGAGTGTCCATTAATCATGCCTATCGAAATACGACGCTCTTTTCCGTCGCGTGTGAAATTGAATGAAGTGTTCTCTGCACGTAGTTCCTGTATTTCTTTCCCCCACAGCCCCCCAATCTCCCCCACAGCCCCCCCGTCAACTTCTATTTCTGTAATACGAAGGAGATAGCGAGTCCATATTCTCGCTTCGATGGCACGCTAAACAATTTTCATTTTACCGAGATTTTCCTATCTTCCTCATTTCCGGACTGCTCTTATTATTTGCCTTCCATTTTATGTCGTATCTGCGGTTTCTGCCTGGCCGAATGCGCCCAGACACGTTCGGTATTCCTTCACGCGAACCTCGTAGTTATCGACGACAACATTTTCCAATCAGTTCATTGAATCTGCGAGAATTAACATCGCGTTGGATTGCCTTCTATTAGTGATGTACTCCTTTAAGGGTTGATTTTGGGTGGTGAACATTCATGAAAACGAAGAGAAAATTTTTTTTCTTTTTTTTTACTACCACAGAGGATTGTTTTTTATTCAAATAGGATAACAGGTATTCAGAATCGAATTTTCATCCACAGATAGTGCGGAAGAGCTTTCAACAAGGGGTTGATTTGGTCAATTAGAAAATTTCAGAAAAAAAATTTTATCTTCTCGTATGTAAGGCATATGTTAGCCGAGGAGGGGTGGAAAGGGGAGTTTACCTGCAATCAACGTACAGTCTGGTGGATGGGTATTAGTGGTCGAGCGGAGGAGGCTTGGATGACGAGCAGGCTCCCTCTATCAATAACCTGCTATTAATTAGCACGTGAGGTTGGGAGGATCGGGCGCAGTTTCCCAGGACTAACCCCCCAGTCAAACACTGTCCGGGAGTGTTGGCCAACTCACCGTGAAGGGTTGCAAGCTCGACCGGTTCAGGAGCCAAAGGGGGGCTCCGTGCTTTCATCAATCCTGGCATCGAGAATCGACGAATGAGCCTTCGTCATAACCTTAGCGGTTAGTTCGGATGGAAAAAGCGACATAGGGTGGAAAGAGAGTTTGGGTTTGAAAAGGGGGTTGAAGGGATGAAAACAGGGTGGTTCTCCAAGGGATAGGAAAAGAGAGAGAGAGAGAAAGGTCTACAATTTAAAGGGTGAAAAAAGAGAACTGATGAGGTGGCAGGAGATGAAACAGTTATAGGGGTTAAGGATGTATGGGACAGACAATCACAGCAAAAAGTAAATTATTGACATTAAATTCGTAAAAACCAGATCCTGGCTTTTGCTATAAGGTAGCCAACTTTTTTTGATGCTAGTTTCATTATCAATTGGTTACTTGTGCTTATTTCAACAGCAACTTAAACCATTTTTATTATTTAAACAATTAATTTAAACAAATTTTAGAAAAACGATTTCAAGTTTTGCACATTTTTTGATATGCTTAAGAACGAAATACCAAAAATTTATGAAATTCTCATATTTTTTAATGTCACCCATATATCCCTAAGATAGGGGATGAAGGAGCTTGAAATTGAGGAATAAATATCTATGTTTTGGCACAACGTCTGCAACGGTGCTGTCGGTCGACCAGTGAACAGTTAGTCCAGCGATATTCTCACCCTTTTCCCACAGCTACCCTCTTGGCTCATCTCCCTTTACTCCTCGCCATTCTCGACAGATTCTGCTATGTCACCCTAACCAGATAGTGTACCATCAATGCTAAGTAAACTGCGTCAGAAACGAGCTGCCAGGTGAGCTGATACCAGCAATCGAGAGAGAAACAGATGAATCTTTGACAAGGGTTGAAGGGGTGGAAAACGAGGGAGAAACATCAGGCAACGTGTGTGGGTGTGTGCTTACAAAGTAGACGGGATACTTTGCGAAAGGGTGACTCAAAGGACTCTCCAAGCTTCACCGACTGCGAGCTTTCGAGCTTGCAGCCTTTCGATAAACATGCAACTCGAGATTACGTGAATTAACGAGTTTTTTAATTTATATTTTCGTGATTTTTATGCTCATTATAAAGTATCAAAAATAAATCAACAAATTCTTACACTCGGAGAAAAATTTCAGAAAAAATTAGCTGAAAATTTGGATTCCCAGTGCATGTTGGTTCGCATCCCTTATTCACACTTTTTTCACTATTTTCCTTTTTTCTCTTTTTATCGGTCCTTCTGGGTGCTCAGAGCGTTCAGAAACGATGTTTTCATTATTTTGACGAATAGTGTGAAAAAATGGCACCCCGTTGAAACAAAAGCTAGAATAAAAAAATTAATAAAGTCCGTCGTTAGAATTTAACGGCCGAGTGTGACACGATGCGCAGCGAATATTTTCACGGTTTTTGCAATCGTTTTATCTTCATCCTTGAAACATCCGGGACGAGCTTTACCCATTAAAACTTTTATCGTTAGAATTTCCTGGGTCGTGAAAATTGTTTTTAACGTGTCTCGGCAACTCATTTGGCTCGAAAACGCTAATCGTTCGACGTATAGTCGTCGATCGAAATCGACTCGTGCATCTATATTTATGATACTACCTCTCGAAGAATCATTTTTTATCTACGGTTTTGCCATTGGCGAAAGCTCAACGATGTGCTTTTAAAACTCACAAAAAGCTCACTTCCATTACAAGGAAAAACAAAAATGAAAGTTATTTCAATTTGAGGTTGTACATTCACTTCCTTTTTCTAGCCCATTGTCCGTTGACACAATATTGTGAGCTAATGAAAAAAGTTACGAAGGACGTCAAAAAAACGCAAGAATATCGAGAACAAGAAGGTGAAAAGATTGAAAAGCCCTTTAGAAAATGTTTCGATTACGATAACAAAAGCTGTAGCATATTTTTTGTCAAGACTTCAATGCAAGAATTTGCAAAAGATAGTAAAAAAGCTCCCATAAACCTCGCCACTGTCACCTTCCTTTGAATTTTTAGCATTGAATCTCTCTAAAAGCTTTTTTTGCATAAAAATTTTTTTTTCGTCATTCAGTATTCCCTCCCTCTATTCCCCTTCCTTCTCTACTGCCAATATAACGACTCGGTTGCAAAAAAAAATTCAACGCAGCTTTAGCAATAGTTAAAAGCGAATCCAGCGAAAAATTCGACGATTAGACTCGAGATCAAGCTCGAGCTTAATTCTTTTTCAACGAAACGTCAAGAATTCGACAGTTCTATTAATTTTTGAATCTGCTTCGACTGCATGCATCCCGAGAACTGAATTTCTTCCCCTGCAGTAGTTTTACGCTTCGCGCACCCCCTCTCCAGCCCCCAGCCCCTTGAGCCAATATTTTTATTAAAATTTTTTTATTTTTAATTCTAGAATGGACGAGCGAGTAGCGAAAGCAGCGAAGACGGAGCTGGGAGCTGCGCCAGCACTTCCAGAGGCGCTGGAAGTGGATACGGCCTTGGAGGAACGATCGGTTGTGCTGGGGGTTGGCGCAGCGTTTTCGGCGCGGTTTCTGCTCGCGAATTAAGGCTCTACGAATGTGCTCCTTGGAGCCCCGAAGCCTGGGCTTCTCCCAGTATAACGTGCCCGTTGATTGCTACGAGGTAAGTTAATTAAAAAGAAAAAATTGAAATTTGTCAGATACTGTATTACGACAGATTTAAGCTCGTTAAAGTAAGCTAAATACAACATACCCTCAAAAAATAGTAATTTCTTCAGAGAAACCAAATTTATTCTGTGACCAATCGCACACGATAATAATTATTATTACCTTTTGTAATAATTGATAAGGTAATTAATAAAAATAAAGATAATAATAAATAATTTAAAGAAAGTAGAGTAAAAGTTTCTGCTTTTTCTACTGTGTTGTTTCTACTGTAATTTTACGATGAAATTTTACTCAAATTACATTAAAATTGAATTTTTGCGAAGCTCTCTTTACAGCTCAAGTTGTTTTTGTGTATAATTTTTTTGTGATGATTTAACACATGTTGAGATGGGGAAATCGCTAAATTTTAACTTCAAATACCTCAGAAACTAAGCTAAACTAGAATTACTCGACTCTCTTTTCGATCAGTTTTCTTTTTCTACAAGACATACAATTTTTTTTCAAAATTTTCTTAAATAAACGGTTTTTTGCTATCGAACTACCCTTAACGAGACAAAGTGTGGGAGGGAGAAAGGTACATAGCGAGAGAGAAAGATACATAGCGAGAGAAATGAAGGTTGAATGAGGATAAGTAGCTTGGTGGGGAGAGGGGGGAAGGGGAGGGGGTGGGAAGGATGAATAGACAGAAGCAATGTCGCTTCCGCATTACCCTCGTCTCAGCGTTATCGCGACACGCGTAAAACGTGTTTCGCACGCGCGACAGATTCGTGTCCGGGTGGTATGGCCGTCGGATTACCAATGAGGCACACAACGGGCACCGGGAGAGCGAGAGAGAAAAAGCTCACCATCAATCCCCCACTGCCCCACCCTCGCCCCACCCCCCACTCCCCCGTCGACAGCAACAACCTTGTATAAGCTCTCTCACCCTCGTTTTCTCTCCTTCGTCCCCCCGCTCCTGCTTTCCGTGGAGCTAATCTGTCCCGAAGTAGTAACGGCCGCTCCTTTCTCTTTCGAGCTTTCGTCCCTGCTCCCCATTCCCCACGCTCTCTCGTCCTTTCTCTCTTTCTTCCCTTCCCCCTCTCTCTCTCAACGTCGAAGTAGTAACGGCCACTCCTTTCTCTTTCGAGCTTTCATCCCTCCTGCCCATTCCCCCACGCTCTCGTCCTTTCTATCTTTCTCCTCTTTTCCCCCATCCACCCACCGCCCCATCCCCACCCCCCTTTAACGTCGGATTACGGCAGTTAGCAATGCTCGTTAGACCACCATTTTAATTAAGACTATTATATCCAGCGTCATTCGTATCGCTGCGCGCAAAAGGAGAGAGGGAAATCCCCTTATTTAAGCGACCCTCCCCCTCTCCCCCATCGTCCCTATTCCCCCATTCGCTTTATATGAAGTCCCGCCGGTAGTTGTACGTGCGCGAATGCTCTAATCCCGCAGCGTGTTCTCTCTACGGTGCTCTCGTTGGTTCGGTCTTGTTCAGACAAGCTCTCTTTCCCCCGAGTCGAAAGTACGTGTGTCCCGAAAGCTTTCCACCCCCCCGCCAACCCTTTTCACTCTTCCGAGGATCTGCTTCACCTTGCTGCTTATATTTCTCTATATTGGTGCAAGGCAATGGGCTCGTTATAAAACGGTTGCATCTCACTGTGGAAACAAGAATTTAACTGGGCAGAACGTTGAAACGACTTGTTCACGTTGACGGAAAAGATTTTTTCTCCCTTGATTTATTTATTTTTTTTTTCTAATGAATTAAGTAATACTGGATCTACTGATGCACCCAATATGAAATTTTCCTGCAGATTTTCGTGGCTGACTGGAGAACTTGAATGTTAATCCAGTCAAGAATCATTTTTAAAAGAATTTATGGATTCAAGACTGATATTTACCTCATATGGACAATTAGTGTCGTCCACACGTTTATTTGAATTCCTGATATCTTGTATGAGTAGAAAAATAAAAGGGATGCGTCGAGACATGAAATGAGCGATAGGGAAGGAGAAAGAGAGAGAGAGAGGAAACGAGATAGACGAGAACAGAGCTTGCAGCACTGTGCTGGCTGAGGGGGTGAATTCTGGGTGGCAAAATGCGGCAGAGAGGAGAACAGCGAAGCTCCCAGCACACATATACCTGAGAGGTAGACTCTCGTTCATATTTGCAGATCACGTACAAGCTCGTAGAGCGTTGCTCAGAGGTTTGTTTGACGAGGGTAGAACGAGCCAGGCTTCGTTCCAAGTCTCTCTCTCTCTCTCTCACACACACATGCTCAGAGCTTTCGTATTATCCCCAGGCCCTCGTCTGCCAAATGATTAATCATTCGCTATTAATTAACCGAGAATCACTGGGCGAGCCGACGTGGCAGTATCCTGGAAAATGGCGCATAACCTCTGCGTCTGATCTTCCTCGCTTACAACACTCTCGCTGGGCATCTTATCCGAGCTTCCAACCCCCCCAATCTCCTTCATCTAATTATTACTATTATTATTAAATTATTATTATTATTATTTCTCGAGAAAAGACTTATTATTATAACTCTGGTTACGTATATAAATCAAGTTTTGACACCCCTTATTCCCATTCCCCATTCTTCGTACGGTTAACTAAAGTTTCAACCCCCTATTTCATCCCTTAACTCGCCGATCGACGATTACCGTGGATTTACCACGGTCACGCTCCTTAACTTTTACGAGGCTTCTCCTCCTGTTCCGTCCTCGTTAATTATCGTCAAATACGCTCGATTGATTATTCGACCGATCGAGACCGGGCTAACACAACCCTTAAGCCTTTTAGACATTTTTGGATGAGAAATAATATATTTTTCAATAAAAATATTGTTTTTTAAAAATGTTTTTGTCAGATTGCTTCATCAGATTTATTTTTATCATATTTTATTATTTAATAAAAAGGAATATTAGTAAAAATATAAAAATAATCTTTCTGTTCCTTAAGAATAAATTGACGCATTTTTAACACATCATTGATTAATTTTTTTTATTAATAAAATACGAGAAAATGTGTCGCGAGTCTGGAAACAAATTGCAGAGCCGAGAATCAGTGGAAAAAGAAAGTACGAAGCTTATTCATGTGCTCAAGAGTTTCTCGCACGTTTCGCTTTCGATTTCCCTCGTGTACTGAGAAAGCCCTAATAAACCGTCGCTCTCTTTCTCCTTCTCGCATCATTTGCGTTCTGCGACGATTATCCGTACTGGAAGCAAAATGCCTTCAATTTATTTGCGCTTCCAGGAATTAAAGGGTTGAAAATTAGACCCCGAAGATGAAAAAAGTGGAGAAATCTTGTTTTTAAGTAATTTTTTGATGCAAGCGGTGATTCCAATCAATCTCTGAGTTTCCATTTTCAACGGTATCTTCGATTTCACTACACTAATAATATATTTTCTTACTGAGCTCCGCGGGAGAAAAAAATAGAAAGAAAGAAAAAATTGCGAAAGACGAAGAAAAAACGAGTCAGAAAGAAAGAAAAAAAGTGATAAATCTAAGGGTTCGGGAGCTTCCAACTTTTCATAAGGGATAGAGTAAGAAAAAAGCTCGAGATTGAGGAACGAGTGCGGAAAATCCGATAAGCGGAAGCTCGGGAGGGCAGAAAGAGAGAGAATGAAAAGAGATGGAGAAGAAGCCCGGCCAGGGAACGAGGGAGAGAAAGAGATAAATGCGAAGACTAAAAAGTGTGAAAAAAAAGAAGAATAAGTAGCTTCGAGATGGTATTTCCGTTCGAAATAGCCCATGTCGGTTTTCAGGGGTGGAAAAAAAAGCGATATGGAGGCACGAAATGGTCGACTTAAGGAAGTTTTACTGCGAGACAAACCGGAAGTGATTCGGTACCGTGGGGGGTGAAAACGCGCTTTTTCACGTCTCGGGCTTCGTTTCGCCAGGAACTTGGACCGGCAAAGGGAAAACTTTCTCTCCTTTCCCCAGATTACGAACGCCTACCGACATTCATTCTCATTTAACGCCTTTATTTACTGACCGAGACGTTTCCGCCCTTCGACACTTTTTTTTAACCCTTCCACCCTCTTCGGCCATTTTCAAACTATTTTCTACTTGGAATGTCGCGAATCGTTCGGAGACTACTCGTTATTTACCTTTTTCGGACATTACATGCAATAACGATGCAACTATAACGATATTTTTTTTTAAATATATGAGAATTTGATAAATTTTTTGTATTTTGTTCCTGAGCGTGTAAATAAATTTTGTGACAAATTTATAATCGTTTTGTTATACTGAATTATAAGAGTTATCAAACTCGAGAGTTGCTGAAATTTAATATTTCTTCTTATGGATAATTCGTAAATTAATTAAAATTAAATTATTCATTTAAATCCCTTTAAATTTTTTAATATGTATTCGTAGTGATGTTTATTCTGTACACACAATAATTTCGAAAGGTTTTACCAAATTGCTTTAAATTAAATTGTTTACACAATAAAAACTGTTGAAATTATTGTAAAAATCTGCTGTACACCTAGAGAAATCACGATAGTGGATTTTGTCATAATTTTATAACTAAATATATGTTTATCGTAAAATAAGGTATAACATTAGGATAAAATCTAAACAGAATATAATTACTTCCACAATAATCAATATTGTCACTTTTGTATAGCATAATTTATCATTCTTTTCTTTCATTTTAGTTGTCAATTGATAGATATAAACAAGAATTCAAAAAATTGGCAACTTTTTAGCAAAATCCAGGGTCTCGTTTTTACGAATATTTTTTTGTTTTTTGTTTTTTAGGCTTGTATCCTCTCCAACGAGACAGAATGAGCAAGCGTCGAGCAGCAGCGGAAATTCCGGAGGCCATCACGGGGCGACGTTCGCCGTTCGGGTTGGAACAATAGATGGCGTTATAACTCATCATCTAAGGGCTGAAACCAGAAGAGATCTCGCTGCTTGGGCAAGAGCCATCGTCCAGGGCTGTCACATGGCCGCGCACTCCTTGCGCGAATATACTCTTCGTAAGTTCGAAAAATTTCAATTTTTTCATCATTTATTTAGGATATTAAAAATAAAATTTATTTAATAACACTTTGCAATCTTTTTGAATGAATTTTTTATGATGGTTGCAAAATGGAATACCAAAGACTAATGGATTGTATAGCATGTGCATATATTTTTTTACTTATTTTAAAAAAATTTGCAATATTTTTGAATAATTCATAAGGAGATTGCAATGGAATGTATGAAAGGCTGGATAATTGCCTGAAAATATGACGATTCGATCATTTCATCATATTTTTCAATCATATTAAAAGTAGATCTGTCGTTGAATGACAGAATATGTAAATAAATG
This sequence comes from Cremastinae sp. A BG-2022a, assembly GCA_030522545.1. Classification (NCBI taxonomy): domain Eukaryota; kingdom Metazoa; phylum Arthropoda; class Insecta; order Hymenoptera; family Ichneumonidae; species Cremastinae sp. A BG-2022a. The sequence goes on from JAPYYW010001562.1 coordinate 22,887, forward strand.
TTTTCCTTCAGTTAATTTGTTGCAAATTTTACGATTTTTACATTTAAACAACAATTTTTAAATTTAAACAACGTTTAATCTTTTTTAATTCCTTAATTAATTAAAATTAAATGAAAATTAAATTAGAAATGTCACCTTTTATAAAAAAGGACGAAAAGCTTGAATTTTAAATTTCACTTAAATCTTAAATTTCACTGTGATTCCTTTTTTTTATTTTTCTCCAGGCTGCAATTGGCAAGGTAGACCTTGTCAGCTGGTCGTGAACCACGAGGACGGATTTTCGCTTTATGCGGCGGGAACGCGAGGAGCGATAATTGGTAATAATGGTGCAAGTCCTGGCTCCCCGACAACCCCCATCTGGAGAAGATCATTCGACAAACTTAAAATGTCAGCTGATGACGGGTCCCGGATACTTTGGCTCGATTTTGGTGGCGAGGATGGAGAAATAGTGAGTTTCGTTAAAAATTTTATATTTACATAATTTATTCTAAATCTATATCGATTTGAAGCTTGTCACCATTTTTCTTATTTATTAATATTGTTAAAAACTCGAATTTGATAAATTTTTTGTACTTTGTTACTAAAAATGGACTATTTTTCAGACATTTTTTTAATTTACAGTTTTTTTTACACAAGTCACTAAACATGAAATTATTTACTAAAAAAGAAAAAATGCCATTGATCAAATATCTTTTTTCTCACTCAATAGTCTCTCGCTCATGAATTTAGTTCTATTGCTAAAATTAAATGAAAATACATTCACAAAAATAATTAAATGAATTAAAATTTTTTTAAAAAACTAGACGAGGATTATTTGATGTATAAAAATTTACTTCAAATTTTTAAGAGCTTCACTAAATTTAAATTAAAATAAAATCAATGATCAAAATCACACATTTTGTGTCCTTTCAAAAATATACAAAAAATTATGATTTTTGTCAATAAATATCACGAATTCATCGTAATAAATTTTTCCTTAATTTTACTCACACGTGCACTTAACGTCAGAGAAAGCTAGTGCAAAGTTTCGACAAAATTCTAAATAAATGTTTCGATGAAGCGTTAATAACAAAAATAAAAATATCTATAATTAAATTAATAATTAATTAAAAATATTTAATAAATTTTTTTCAGGAGCTCGATCTCGAGAGCTGTCCGAAGCCAATCGTCTTCGTCTTGCATAATTTTCTCTCGGCAAAGATCCATCGCCTCGGTCTGACAGCATAGGGGTACGAGGGGACCTCGTGCGAGGTCCCCGACCTTCCGCCTCACACAACGAGGTCTGTCACGAGCGTATTCCTGCACTAGAAACCCGAAAAATCAACAAAGACAGTGAGAAACTCCAAAATTCGATTTAAAAAAGTAATTTTTGAAGGATTCTCATTGTCGTGGATGCAAAAATTCAAACATTCCCCACAAAAAAAAGAATACAATGAACTTTTGCAAGCAAGGGCAAAAGAAAAGAAACAAATAAAAAATCTCAGGCTTGGAAAAAACCAAATAAATAAATAAAAAGAAAAATTAACATACTTACAAATCTACTGAGAGCTAATGAAATGACTAAAATTAAGAAAGTAAAAGACACTCAAGAGGTAACTAAAGAAAGCTCGAAAAAAGTTCGAAGCCATCCAGTTTCTTTTCTACTTTCTCGTTTTTTCAATTTTACATTTTTAGCGAGGACACGAGTCGCGAGAATGGTCTTGAACTTCGAAATACATCTTACGATTCTCAAATACTTGAAAAATAAAAATTCAGAAGAGAGATGGTAAAAAAAATAATGAAATAATAATGAGAGATCCCTTTTCGCTAGAGGTGAAAATTTGCTAATGATCGACGCGCCTAAGTAATTAAGGGAATGACTACGAAATAAAGATACTAAGTTTAAAATAAAATGAGAATGAAAAAATAGAGTAGCAGAGTCGAGAGATAAAAATGCGAGAATGGAAAATAGAATTGAATTAAATATAACGAATGAGTGTGATCAGGATAGAAATAATTATCAATAACATGCATTATAAATATTATCGATTACGAATTATTAACGTGAATAAGAAGGTTGTATGAATTTTTTCGTTTGCGAGGAAGAAACGAAGTAACGAAGATAAATTTGGGAGTGAAAACGACGAGGAAAGTAAATAAAGCTAAAAGTGAATGAGGTCTAAAATGAATTTGAAAAAAATTCAAAACTGGGGGAAAAAAAATTACAATTGTAATATTCTTAAAAGTGAACTTTGACGTAAAAGTTTGTATGTGTGCGAAACAGAGAGAGAGAGCGGAGAGAATGGGAAAGAAGCAAAATGCAGAGCAGATTCCCAGGACGATTATTAAAAATTAATAATAATATTGATAACATTAAAAATAAAAATGAGGGAGAAAAAATGTAAAAAAATCGTCCACTGCTCGAAACCGTACAATAAATAAAGTTTTTGCGATTAAGTAGACATATCAACGAAGCCACGTGTTATAATAATGATAATCTTCATAAATCATGAATAATAAATAACGTTTTTTCTTTATTTTTACTCAAATTTTTAAAAGCTGATTAAATTTCATTGAATTATTATTTTTTTTAATTTTCCTCTGTACATGTCTATTTTTATTATTTAAATTGTAAATTTATGCTCATGCGAGATGTAAATTCGATCGGTAACGTATGAAAAAAGAATTTAAATGAACGTGATTCCTGTTTGAGAACGTCAGCTAATGTACTGGAAAATAATACGGAAAATGAAGCGAGAAAAATTGAAATTTCATCCATTACATTTTTCCAAAGTTATGTAGAAAGGAAAAAAAATTCCTTAATAATCTCAACAACGAAAAAATTTGGTTGAAAAATCAAGAAAAAAAATAGCGAATGTTCCTTTTGCACTAAACTAAAAAATAAAACAATTTTTTAAAATATCGATCGAATTTATTACTCTTTTATCTAACGACAAATAAGAACCCTCAAATAGAAACGAATTTTAAACAATAACAACTTTTATGGGGAAAAATAATAATTCGTTCATAGAATCTCGATTAAAAATTTTTTTAAGGACTTTAATGAGCTCGTAAATTATGTATTTTTCTAATAATTTTAGTCTCGTATTTAAAGAGAGAAAAAAGGAGGTAAATAAGTTACGAAGTACGAACTAGAGTTCTCAAGGGAAAAAACAATGAATAAAGCAGATTTTTTCTCGCTGACTGAAAACATAAAAAGCTCTAAAGTGAGACCTCAAGATAGCCCTCATCCCTAAATTGTTCTATCGATTTTTTTATTTTCGAAAACAATTAAGTGAGGAAGAGGAAAGATTAAAATGGAATTACGATGGTTAATGTATGTATGCGTTACCAAATAAAAACGGTTAGAGCATTGACTGGTTGAAAATATATAAGTTGTCTCGTAAGCCATTTGTTTTTCAAACGAATTTTCCAATCCTGAAATAATTTAAAAATGTATTAAATGAAAATTAAAAAAGTATTACATAAAAAAATATATTTAAGAAATTGTAAAAAAGAATTTTTAAAAAGAAAAACAAAAGAAAAATTATTATAAAAAAAAGAAAATCACGATGGAAGATCGACAACCAGAAAAATCTGTATAGACAATCAAAAAAGGTAAGTGTCATTTATTTTTTCAATAAATTTGCATCTTGTATGTGTAAAATTTTTCGTAGGAAAATGCAGGGCAATTTTGCAACACAAAAAAAAAATTCAAGATGCGGATTTTCCCTTTTCTCCGTTTCCAAGGATTCAGTGAGATTTCAAGTATAAAAAAAAAGCTCACGAAAACTTCGGGACTTTGTCATTTTTATCGGCATCTCGCGAAATCGCTCTGGGATTGCCTCGGGTTCTGGATTTCGCGACGATTTTCCCAGGAAATAAGACAAACGAGAAAAAAAAATAAAAATAAAATAGAAATAAAGAAAAAGGAATGAAAAATAGAGACAGCGAATGCAGGGAGATGATGAGCCTCGCGTTTGCTGACTTCCTTCCTATTTTCCTATTTCTCTGCCTAGTTTACGCAACTTTGTACGAGCTCGTATCACGAGAGAATAAACTTTTCTGATCCATCTTTTTCCCACCATACCGAAACCGGAGCCAGAGCTGTGCTTTGGAATTCACCCTTCTAGTAGTTGAACTTGTAAAAATCTCAACTTACATACATTTTTTATAAGAAGAAAAATGTTTTCCTGGCATTTTTGTAATACATTGAAATTGAATATTGGCTAAAGTTTCGTCAATGTGAGTACGAAAATTATTCAGAGAAAATAACTAATATTTAGTTGGACTTTTAAAAATCTCAACTTACATACATTTTTTATAAGAAGAAAAATGTTTTCCTGGTATTTTTGTAATACATTGAAATTGAATATTGGCTAAAGTTTCGTCAATGTGAGTACGAAAATTATTCAGGGAAAATAACTAATATTTAGTTGGACTTCAAAATCTCAACTTGCATATTTTTTCTAAAAAGAAAAATGTTTTGCTGGCATTTTTGTAATTCATTGAAATTAAATGTTTACTAAACTTTCATCAATGTGAGTACAAAAATTATTCAAAGTACTCTAACTAATAATAGTTATTTAAAATTTATACAAATTTATACAAATGTTTAATAAAGTCGTAAGTAAACGATATTTAGATGAAGCTACCTTGAAAAAAATGTTAAAAACCTTTTAAAAAAGCACTAAAATGACATTATTTCCCGAAGTTCGATAGATGTTGAAAAATTCCTCGAAAATATCTTATGCGCTTTAATATTCGAATGAAACGTATGCATGGCTCGCATCCAAGCCTCTCACGAGATACGCTGTGTTTTCAATTGCATTAAAGCTCCTCCCTCGTCTTTTTTTGCTATTTTATCCCCCCCTCTCTCTCTCTCTCTCTCTCTCTCTCTCTCTCTCTCTTTCTGTTGTAATTTTGTGGCTCTCCCTTTTTTTTCCAGGACGAGAAAGCTCTCGAGTATCTCACTCTTCCAATCCGCACGTTTTTACCGGGCCCATGTACATATAATTTTGAAGCGTGAGCGAGAAAACCAGAGCCATTTCTTTACCGTGCCACAGATTTTTCCTCCCCCTGCTCCCACCTCCGCCACCCCTCGGCTCTTTTCTCGCATTTCCTTTCGTCGTCCTGGGGAATTTTCCACCGGGAATTCCCACAGAAAGCACGAGATATGGTGAAAATAAAATAAAATGGAAAATGCGAGAGTAAAAAAAATGTTTTTCTTTCTCTGTCTCTTTCTCTCTACTTTACCCCTTTTTCTCACCTTTTTTTTTATATTTCAAAGATATAGACACTTGTCAAGTAAAAAATGAAAGAGTTTTGCTCAACGAAAATTCTCAGAATGATTATTTTTTTGGCTATATTTTTTTTCTTATTTTATGCTTTTTTTCATTGAAAGTTGGATGATGTTAAAAATTCAAAAGAGAATGCGCGATCGGAAGAGATGTCTTCCTTATCCGGTTTAATGCAAATGTGTTCTTCCCAGGTGTTCCCTTTTATTTTTTGTCCGAATTGTATTCGAACAAAAGTGAGCTTTTTCTACTTTTTTTCCTCGCTTTCTCTCGCCTGCTTTCACCGTGCGAGTATTTTTTCGATTTTGTTTTATCACGAGTTCTGGGATCCTGATAAAATTAACGAGCGAACTCAAAAACTCTTGAGAACATGATAATTATTTTTTTATTTTCTTTTTTAATGCTATTTTATGAACGTTAATTATTTATTTAATTATTAATATTTTTCATGTACTTTTATTAGCAGATCAAATAGTTATTTATAATTGTATTATTAGTCACGCAGTGTTATGACGATCGTCATTACAATAATATTATACAAATTATAATTTATTATTTTTTAAATGAATTATTTATTTAATAATATTTCCAAAATATTTTTAATATTTTGATTCCTGAATGACAGATATTTCTATAATTCTTTAATGTAAAGTTACATGTAATCATTTTTTTGCAAAACTTTTTGCAGCGATTTTTCAACATCTGAAGAGCAGCTTTCTGAAAATTTAATTGCAATTTCTCGCATTAATGGACCGAAAAAAGCAATTTATGCCCAAAGGCCATAAATTTAAGAATAGTTTCGATAAAATCTCAGAGACAATGGGAAAAACATTTTCGGGAATTTTTCACTCTAGGACTGAAAGCTCGTGGAAGGAATTCTTTATTACCGATATTTACTATAGCAGAATATTTCGGACTCGCTTTCCGGGAGTATACTGCAAGCTGCGATAGCTATTAAAACCCCCGCGGACGGAATGTCATGTTTTGAGATTTAAGTTACGCTCGATAAAGTCTCTCGTGAATTTTATACCCTAACGCCACTTTCGTTTCTACAGGACGTGCAAAGATTCGATTTTTAAAGTAAATTTGAGATTCCAAAGTTCATTTTAAGCTGAGAAGTCTCATATGAGGTATTTTACAAATATTGTTATTAAAATTTTTTTTTATTTGCTTAATAATATATAAATTCACATTTATAAATAATAATAAAAAGTTAAACAAAAATTTTATCGGAAATGTTCAAAACCAGTTGAAAATATACATGTTCATAGTTTGTTTAATTAATTTTATTGCCATTCGCAATTTTTTGCAATAATTTATTCAAGTATTAAGTAAAATTTATTACGAAAAATTGCTGAAAATTAACTAAAGAAAAACATACTTGAAATTCAAGCTCGAGAAATGCGATGCAAGGGTGTGTTGGACCATTTTGTGATTTCATCATTTCCTGTCTGGATGGAGGCACGTCGTGACTGTAGGGAGATTTCCACTTTGAAGTTTCTCGATGCTCGCGAGACTACGCCAAAAGGAGTCACTGAACCGAACTTCCTTCTACGATTCCACTCCTGACTTGGCATCAACACTCTGACAAACATCTTGCCTCTAATCCATTCCCTCTTCCTTATTTATTCATCCCTTAACTTGGAAAAAACTATTTTTCTCTATTTTAAACATTTACCTCTATTTACATTTATTTTAAAGATGTTCTAATTTCTTGTGATTTTTTTTAATACTTAAATACTGCAACTGAAGATCTTAAGATATTCCTTGCACGAATTAAATATCTTTAGAGTGACCTAATTCTATTTTAAATAATGAAAAATAACTTTTTTAAACGTTTTCTAAAAAACATGATAGATAATCGAATTTTTGTTTTAAAATTACGGTTTTTAGCATAGATGTTAATGGAAGACTTCGATTGAAAAATAAAAATCTTTATTATCTACAAACACTGATGTATGAATTAAAAAAAAAATTACGCACTTTTATTTGGAGAGGTAAGAAGAAGGTTAGAAATAACGATGATCCTAAAAATGGATAAAATACTGTTCTATTTCTCACAATACCTTTTAGGCAAGACTTTGAGTAAATCGTCTACCTTACATTATTTTACAGTAAAATCATTTATCATGATTATCAACGGCAATCATAATAGTTAACTTACTTCTAGTTAATAGCAATCGTCAATTAATTTTCAATCGATTATCAATTAGATAGTATTTTATACATTGGTTATTTATACGTATATAGATTTTATTTAAATTTAGATATATTCTAATATTAATCCTTTATTTCTCTGATCTTTCTTCCATATTGTTTTTTTCTTATTCTCTATGATTGCATTTTTCATATCGCATGTATTCGATTATAAAAATTGTACGTTTACAAATAGTTTAATTACGAAGGGTGAAAGGGAGAAAAATTATGGCATTTGAGTCGGCATTCCCTGGATTGCGATAAATAAATAAACGAGAAAAAAGGGGTAGAGGGGGGAAGTGGGAAGGAAAAGAAAATTTTATGAGAAACTCGAAAAAATTCATACGTTTATGTTACATGGCTTGAGTTCCATAAATTGGTAAGGCACGTGGAGTGTCGTATTGTTGTGCTCGACGAGCAAGTGGCCCCGACGAGGTGAGGCTCCAACAACCAGGACAGTTTCGCCTTTTAAAAGAACAACTTCGCCCTCGCCTCCTTCTGATATTTAAAAATACAAAATTGTAATTAAGAAAAGAAAATGATGAAAATAAAATAAACTGTAAATGGAAAAGTTGAAAATCAAACTATAATAATAATTACAAGAAAATTAATTAAATTAATTAAATAATTGAGAAAAAAAATTAATTTGCTAAGCATTATTTCTGTTGCATGTTTTTCGTTCTTACCAGGAAAAGACATTTTCATAACTCTCGTTTGAGGATAACCAAGCTTCGTGTTTCCAGTCACAGTGTACGATCTGCTGGGTGGTACTGGAGGTGGTCTTTCCTGGTAATTAGATAATAATAAAAATTAAATGAAAATTATGCATAATATTATAATATGTATGACATAAAATTAAAAATAACATTATTTTCTCGTATTTTCGTATCAGAATACAATTTTTTTAATTTTAATACCTAAATGCAATTATTTTAAATATTTCGTACTTCAAAATCGTATCGAGCTTTTATTGAATTAATTTTTAAAAATATTTTATAACACATAACATTGAAAATGTAAAATGAAAATGGAAAACTAACGAAATCAAGGCCTAGAAAATAATAAAAACTAAATGAAAATTATGCATAATACATAAAATTAAAAAGAAAATTATTTTCTCGTATTTTCGTATCAGAATACAAATTTTTTTAATTTTAATACCCAAATGCAAATTTCAAAAATATTTTTACATCAAAATTGTATCGAGCTTTTATTGAATTAATTTTTAAAAATATTTTATAACACGTAATGTTGAAAATGAAAAATGAAAATGAAAAACTAACGAGATCAAGGCCTAGAAAATAATAAAAACTAAATGAAAATTATGCATAATACATAAAATTAAAAAGAAAATTATTTTCTCGAATTTTCGTATCAGAATACAAATTTTTTTAATTTTAATACCCAAATGCAATTTTCAAAAATATTTTTACATCAAAATTGTATCGAGCTTTTATTGAATTAATTTTTTAAAAATATTTTATAACACGTAACGTTGAAAATGAAAAATGAAAATGAAAAACTAACGAGATCAAGGCCAAACAGAGTGCACGTCTGCTGAATCATTTTCTGATCGGCACACTTTTCAGAGGGGTCCGGGGGAGGAGTGCCAGCGATCGGTTGGGGCCTGGGTCGCGTCCCGGTCCCTGTATTTCCGGCGACGCTTGCTCCACTCCTGGCATGACTCGCCGAATTCACGCTCTGCTGGCTCTGCTTCGTTCCGAGGCCGGTAAGACCGCCGGCCCGGCGGATCGGCCACCTTCGTCTCACGCGCCAGCCTCGCCAGGTCGCCTAAAAACATCAATTATTTAGCTCTCATTAAAAAAAAATTTTCTACTTCGATTAAGACGATTTTTAAGCAAAAATTAACATTTTTATCTTTTAATTAATGTTTAAATATCTAAATAAATTAATGAATATTTTTTTACATTGATTCGTGACAAGTTTGTTCAATAAATACATTTTTTAATAGTTAAATAAATTAATTAATATTTTTTAACATTGATTATTGACATATTTGATCAATATATAAATTCTTTAATTAATTAAATAAATTAATGAATATTTTTTAACATTGATTCTTGACAAATATGATCGATATATACATTTTTTAAATAATTAAATAAATTAACGAATATTTTTTAACATTGATTCTTGACAAATTTTTTCAATAAATAAATGTTGTAAATCAATTATTAAAAATAAATATTGAAATAAATTTTGAAAAATGAGATGAAAATGAACCTGAATGACTGTGGCAGCCTTCCTTCGAGTTTCGGATCTGAGATTCTCGAGCTGCTGTCTTATGCCTTCGCTGAGAAAAATGTGTCTCTTTCCCAACGCCCAGCTCGTGCTGGCCCCGAGTTTGCTCTTCGTCTGCTGGGCGTTCTGCAGTATTAACTTCGTGTCCTCAACGGCTTGCTCCTCGGCCCGTCGCAGCTGCTTGAACGGTGCTATCAATCGATATCGTGAATTGAACGCTTTAAATCGCATCCTATGAGGATAACCTCCGGCCATCAGGTTCACAGTCTCCAAAACCTGCAGGGACCTTTTTTAAAACAAAAATACAATAAATTAATTAATATTTAAAAATGATTAAAAGGTTAGTAAAAAGTTGATTAATTTAAAATTAAGGGAATTTACTTAAAGTTGAGTTAAAGGTAATTTAATTAAAATTAAGTTAATGAAGTTAATTGATTTAACTTAATTTAAGGAATTTTCATTTAATTAACTAACCAAGTTAATTAATTAAAATAATTTGTTAATTAAATAACTAATTAACTAACTAAGTTGATTAACTAGTTCATTAATTAGTTTTTTAATTAGTGAATTAAATGAGAGTTATTTAAAATTAATTAACTGACTTAATTATGTAACTAATTTAATTATCTTAGTATTAAATGTAAGTTAAGCTAATTATCTTAATTTCAAGTCAATTAAAAAGTTCATTAAATTTAATTTGAAGTTAATTAGACATTAATTAATTCAAAATGATTTTTTAACTTAAAAAAGCTTCAATTTTAGGTTTAAAAAGCTTCCTTTTTAAGATAATAATATTTAAAAAGTTAACATTTATTTTATTTTAGTAATAAATAATGTGAAAAATGTTGAAAAACCTTATTTGACGCATCGCTACTCCTCGGTCCAAGTGCAGAGGACTTTCGGTCGCGTTGCTCCGTATGCACCTGACGAAGTGGGGTCTCGCGTGGACCAGAGTCCTCAGGAGGTTGTCGAGCCGCGTGTGGAAGTCCTGCGTTAGCGTCGAAATTGGCTCATCACCGTTCAATCTGGATGAAAAATCGTAATTATAGATTCATTAGAAATTTTTTTTTCTTTTTTGCAACTTTTAGATATTTTGTAAAGTATTTACAATTTTAATTTAAATAAATTGAGTTTGGTTACTCTTAAAACCATTCGGTAAAAAAATATCAAATTAGGCAGGAAATTTTTTTCATATGCTTAAGAACAAAATATACCAAAAATTGACCAAATTCAATTTTTTTAAATTAATAATAAGATTGTCGTGAGCTTATATTGATTAATTGCACATTCTTTGATCGTTTTTTAGCAAAAAAATTCTCTATCATTCTGTAGGAGAAAAGTTTAACTTTTTAACGATTTTATAGTTATTTTAGTTGAAACTCACAGATCGGTATGAGAAGTCGGTGATATTCTGAAACTGACTCCTCTGGGCACAGTGTCACTGGCATAAAGAGCTTTTAGCTCGCTGCCAAAAAGGTGAGTCGCGAAACCAAAATTGCAAGTGTGTTTGTAGAACACGGCTACCAGGTCATCAGGAACGACGTCCTTGTTCGTGTCTAAAAAATGTTAAATAATATAGCAATAAATAAATAAAATTAAATAAACGAAATTATGAAAATTGTACAAATTAACATAATTGATAAAATATTTAATAAAACAAATAAAAGATAATAAATGCAATCACAAAATAGCCAAATGGATATTGTCAAATTTCATAAAATAAAAATTTGACGATAAAATAAAACTTCCAGCCAAATTTCAGCAAAATCGATGGGGGTCGATTTCCATCATTGGTCGAAATGATGTGGAAAAAGTCATACGAGTAATAGAAATGAGAATAGAAAAAAAATTAGTTAATAATACATACATAAAATTAAATGAAAAATATGATGAAGAATGGAATAAAAATTTGAAGAAATATTTTTGAAAATATGGTCAAAAATGAAGATAAGTGGAAAGAGTTATTTCTTACCGAGAAAATCGGAGGCGTCGTACGTGACTCTTCCTGCAAAGTGTTGGATCCCAAAGGATCTACCGTCGACGATCCTCGGCTCGAATAATCGAGGATTCTGCTTGTGCTGCACTTTGACCTTGGCGACGTAGCTCTCAACAGTGCCCCGAATCGAACATTCAACGTCGAGCATGCTCAATAATCCAGTTCGCTATTAAAAATTTAAGGATACAAGAATAGGAATTTTTTTCCAATTTTTATTGTAAATTACAAAAAAAAAACCACGAAAAAAAATTCACAAAATTATTCTCACTTCATTTAATGTGTAAAAAATTGTATAATTATTATGTGTTATTTAAAATAACATGCACAAAAAAGAAAGATTTAAGAATCTGATTTTCAGAAATAAAAAAAAACCAATGAAAGAAAAACATTCTATTTTATTTTTACAATGCTAAAAGTAATAGTGACCAATAAAAAAGTGTAAAAAATGTAATAATAAATCGCATTAATATTCTGACTTCTAGACGACAAATCTTTCTAAAATTTAGCCCAAATTTTTATACGTCAAAGAAGGTTCATCTAGTATTTAAAAAAAATATTCCAATTGACGATTTCACCTTTAATTAATATGGAAAGAACACTTTTTAACGGACTGTCGCGATAAAAATACCATAATTAAAAAAAAAACAAAAAAAAAGAAAAAAAAATAAGAGGTATTTTAAAGAATTTCTTACCAGCGAGGAAACGAGGTCGATGCACGGGACGTTATCGACGTAGTCGACCTCGACGTCGCATCGAATTCCCTCGTCCCTGCAGCTCTCGATAGAACTCTTGAATATGTGAGTGTTGTAAAAGTGCTGCATCGTCTCGGCGCATAGATTTATGCACAGGTGCTCGAGTTGGCTCGGCTTCGGGTCCTCGAAGCCAAACATATCCAGGATCCCGATGAAGCCATCCGTCGCGTGTCGCACCGCGTTGTTCAACGCTGCCATGCTCCGCGAACCAGTACCGCCTATTTTTCAACATTTAAATTAAATTCAAATTAAATTAAATTCAAATTTAAATAAATTCAAATGTAATTGAATTTAAATTTAAATAAATTCAAATGTAATTAAATTTAAATTTAATTACATTCATATTAAACAACATACATATTATATTTAATTTAAATTTAATTAAGTTTAAATTTAATTAAATTCACATTAAATAAAATACATATTATATTAAATTTAAATTTAATTTAATTGAAATTAAATTGTTATTTAAATACCAATATAACTAGAAGAACTTTCAATATTATTAAATACTCGAACTTTTTATCGTCTCCGAGCCCTCACTGTTCCTGCTCTTTTTTTAAATACTTATTCTATTACTGAAGTTTTTTTCTATTTCTAAACTTGTCGAAAATTTTGTTATCAAAGCTGTTCTGTTCCTTCAGTTTTTGAGTATTTCAACCTTTAGATTTTTTCTAATTGTACAATTTTTTGATGTTTTGTCATCAAAGCTTTTTATTTTTTAATTTTTCGAGTTTTTATCGGTACAGATTGTTTTTTTTTCTTTTTGTGTACTTTTTTTAGCTTTTTATCTTTGGAGTTTTTTTTTCAAACCGAATTTTAAAACTGATATACTCTGTTACTACAATATTTTATCATTAAACACTTTGAACATTCAAATTTTTTCAATTTCTAAACTTTATATACTTTTCTAAAGTTTTGATGAACTTTTTGAATAACTTTGATAACAAAAAAACTTTAAAAAAAATTCACATCGATATGCTTTTTGAGCTTTTATATGTAAGGATATAAAATAGATAGAATGTTGAGCTTTTTTCATAGAACCTCGAAGCTTTTTCGATTTGTTATGAGCTTTTTTTGAACTTTTTCTCCATTTTGAATAAACGAGCCTTATTTAATGTCAAAATAATTTCTTTTACCTGCCGAACTTCCTATCGTCGAAGCGTGCTGGCTCGTAACTTCCGCCTGATTGTGAACAGATTCGTTCGAATCGGAGGACAATGTGCCCAAAGTTGATCCCAAACGTTTCAGACTATTCGCTCTTCTGACTATTGTTGCGACCGTTCTGCAGTAGAGAGCCTTGGCCAGGGAATCTCTCGTCATATTTGACTAGAAATGGACGAAACCTTTTAAAATTTTATACACGTATTTATAGATCGCATCAAAAATTGTTTTGCACAAATTTTCAACGAAATTCCATAGCTATGACATTGTGCTAGAATTATATTTAATTTTAAGGTAGTTACCTTCAAATTTTATATACATCTGCACATTATATCAAAAAAGGTTTTTCCAAATTTTCAACAAAATCGTAAGAAAACGAATTTTTTTATTCAAACTACATTGACCCTAAAACTTTACACTGTGTATTTAAATAAATGCAGCCGACTCTTTATTTATCGTATAAAGGTTTTTTTTCACTCAATCGTTCAAATTTTGAAAAATGAAACGAAGTACTGGAAAAATACCTCACATTTAATGTTTGCAGAGAAAAATATAATTGAAAAAAGTAAAAATTTCGAAATTCTAAGATCGCTATAATTTTCTAGGGTTTGGGGTGTCAACCATCTACCGTTTAAAAATGTTGCACTCGTATTTTTGTTTCAAATAAAACAAATAAAATGAAAATAAAATAAAATAAAAATACAAACAAGATAAAATAAAATAAAAATACAAATAAAATAAAATAAAATACAAATAAAATTAAAATTAAATTAAAATTAAATTAAAATTAAATTAAAATTAAATTAAAATTAAATTAAAATTAAATTAAAATTAAATTAATATTAAATTAAAATTAAATTAAAATTAAATTAAAATTAAATTAAAATTAAATTAAAATTAAATTAAAATTAAATTAAAATTAAATTAAAATTAAATTAAAATAAAATTAAAATAAAATTAAAAATAAAAGTGCAGTCAAAGATTCACCATATTCGCGTCGCAAACGGATTTGACGAGTTGACCCCTGGCGTTGTGGGTCCTGGAGGTGAGACCTCGAAGAAGGGTCGGGGCCGGAACGCCGAGGAGAGCGGCGACGGAGCTTAGCTCGTTTTCGCCGATAACGCCGACCTCGACGCCCGGGCCATCGGTGAAGCCGACGTTGCCGAGGATCAGTACGGCCGCGAGAACGCGAACGACGTCCAGAAACGGAATTCCCAGGACTCCCAGGCAGGCTTTCCAGGCCTGGAATCTCATCGCGTCTTCCGCCTCGTCCTGCCTCGTGTCGCCGTACTGGAGATACCTCAGGTTTTTCAAATTGTAACCTTCGAGATTTAGTTTTACTGAAAATTTAAAAAAAAAATTATTACAATCAAAAGCTTTTTTCACAATAATATTAATATCCTCGTTAATCATTTTATTCTTGTATTAAAAAGTATTTCTCACTTTTCAGTTTAGTTTATCATTAAAGCGTGTTTTTTTATCATTAAAAATTTTTTTAGACAGAATTTATCCAAAAATTGCACAGATCGTCTTTGGCATTGTGTTAAAGTGTATGTAAAATTAAAAAAAGCTCAACCATGAAGTTATTTAAACATTAATGTTTAAAAATTGCTGCTTTTAACGTGGGCTCTTGTGAAATATTAGAAAAATCAATAATTTTTAATGTATAATATCTAGATTTCTAAATAATAAAGTTTCCTAAAATTTGACAGACATTTTCATGTGAGATTAAAGAATATCTATGCAAATTAAAAAAAAATCTGTCTCAACACTATGTTACGGTCAATATAGCTATTTTAAAGAATTAATGTCTCAATGAAAAGCTTCCTAATCGTCGTGAAATTTTTCAACCTTTTGAAGATTTTATTTAATATCGTTTAAACAATTTTTAAAAAATATACCTTTTCAAATTTACAACTTATTATCAATTCTTAGTGATCTAAGTTTTGGTTTAAGTGTATTGTCGAATCATTATTTTTATTCAAATATTAAGAGAAAGGAACTATACATTTATTTCAATTTTTTCTCAATATTTTATGATAAGAAAGATATTCGATTATTTTATTTCAACTAAAAAATATAGTAATATTATCAATTAATAGAGTCTATTAATGGTAAATGTACCTCTTTCATCATGAGATAGCCCTGCGAGCATCTGGTAAAAAATGTGATAATTTTTTTCGTCAGGAAGTGGTCTGATGACTCTGGTCTGGTCCAGAAAGTAACAATGTATTTTGGTTCTATAAAGAGCACCGTCTGTGACTTGTACTTCGATAAAATGGCCCTGCAAAAACATTTAAAAATTCTTTCGTTATTATTCACATATTTTGGTTTTTTATTTTTAACAAAATTCTAAATAAACGATAAAACTATAAAAATATATTAAACAGTACAAAAAACTGAGAAAAACTTCTCAGTGACAAGTTACTATATAAAATTATTGTTAAAATTTTATTCCCCAAAACAAATAAATATTTTGACTTGCATGTAATGCAACATCTCAAAATTTAATACACACATGCACATTATTTGAAAAAAAAGGTTTATTATTAATAAAATTCTAAAAACAATTTTTTTTTTAAATAGAAAGTACCTTAACACGAAAATTTATTGATTATTGTTTCTCATCATTCGAAAATATCGAAAAGGAAAGACAGAAGAAAATAACGATAGGTAAAAAAATGTTAAAAAAAATGAAAAATAAAGGAATTGGGCTTACTATTCTCGAGCTCTCCGAATTCGTCGCGGTTTTTGCCGATCCGAGAGATCGCAAGACCGTGAACGCGGCTGCGAGATGCTTGAACGCGTCCGTTTCCGGTCCACCCCCAGCGACGTCGAACAATTGTCTCAATAACAACATCGACGAGTACGTCTTCCCCGATCCGCTCGTGCCTGTCAAATTTTTTCGTTTTTTTCGTTGTTTACGTTTTGTCACCTTTTTTCATTACATTTTGCACATTTTTATTATTTTTAGACATTTTTTTTTAACTTTGAAAATTATTTTTTAATTAAAAAATTTGTCTTCAAGATATTTCAACACAAGGATACTGTCTTCGAATGTAAATAATCAATATAATAATATTATACAGTTTTGACTAAATTTTTCTTAATTTAGTAAACATAATGATTAACTTTATTTTAATTTTTTTTATTTTTGTATTAAATTTAGTAATTTACTAAATTTTATTATTACTAATTTTAGTTATTTATTAAATTTATTTGAGTAATTTACTAATTTACTAAATTTATTTTAGTAATTTACTAAATGCACTTCATAAACGTATATTAAATTGGAATCAGTGAATCTTTCTGACAGAACATTGACCAAAAAATTAAAAACACACATTGTAATCAAATTATGATAAGGAAATGTTTATTTTTATATTTTTTTACCAGAAAGAATAATGGCCTGTGGATAACCAGTCTCTGACTGCTGCCTGACAGCTTCCTGGACAACTTTGTTCAGCTGGGGTGCCAGAGGTACGGCCCTGGTGCTCGTCAGGGTTAGCGGATTTCCAACGTCTGTATAAGGGTTTATGCAGACCAGGATTGGACCGACGTTCGTCTAAAATGAAAATATTCCATTTTCATTTACATCCATAATTATAAAAATAATATTTTTCATATTTTTTATCGTATTAAATTTATTATTCGTATTTTCCATCATTTACAATTATTTACTTACGTATCTACAAATTTATTCTGCTCTTGAGAATAAAAAGTACGTATAATTTATATTTCATTTTATTATTTTTTTTTATAATTGATTTTTTTTTCGTGTTGAGTCTTTAGATTTCGATTATTTTCTATTTAGATGATTTTTTAAATTAGAATCTATAAACAAATTTTAATATTAAAAAATTAAATCAAGATTTTAGATAAAGTTGCGAGGGTTTCTAGGGATAAAAATGCAAGGTTTTATTTTTCAGGGCATGCAGAGGTGATCCTTAGATGAAGAAAAAAGGGGAGAGAAAAACAAGAGGCTCTCGATAGCTTCATAGCAAAGGAGCAGAAAAGAGAGAGAGAAAGAAATAAAAAAGATAGAAAGGAGCCTTATGAGAAGGCAAAAACCGGTCTTGACTTGTTTCATCTCACAATCGGTAAAAGCAGGAGAGAGACAGAAAATAAAAAGGTTGCCAGAGGGAGCTCCGAACGCAGGAGAGACCGATCAGACGAGATATTTCCAAACAGACGCACGAGGCCTTTTCCACTGAGGATGCTTCGATCGAAATTTCTTAAAATTACTAAAAGTATTTTAAAAAAATTTTCATCGTATAACTGAGAATTTTTTTTACAAAAAAAGTATCACTTATTATTATTATTTTGCTATTATAGTTTTTGTCTAGATCCAGTTTCATTTCATTAAGTAGTGAATAGTTTTATGTAACTATATTGCTCACGTTTTCATGCAATTATTTAGAATTTCATATATAAGAAAGAACAAAAAAATTTGATTAAAAAAAGAGATTATAGTCATAATAACTATATATGAAGAGTATTTGAAAATAAAGTTAATACTATTAATAAAAAAAACTGAAAAAAATATTATTTTATATTTGCAAAATACGAGAGTGAATAGTGAAAGAATTTATTATGAAGAAACGAGGAGATTGCATAAAATTTACATTTTACATATTGCAATCGATAATTTCAATTATCGGGTGTGACATCAACCGAGATCAAATTTGCGAAATTGCTTTCGAAAAATATTTTCATTACACGAGATCGAAGCATTGTTACACGAATGAATGCACTTTGAGCACGATATAAGAAATATTTAATTGGATTTTGTTGCTGGTAATTAATTTATATTGAACTAGAATGGTCCAAAAAATGACTAATTTTTTTTTTCGTGGAACACACTCACTTCTGATATCTTGATGATAAAAAAAATGCTGCACAAAAGTCCAGCCCTTTAAAAAATTTTTAGAGACGACGATCATCAATTATTTTATTCCCCATTCAAAATATTGGATAAATTTTTTTTTCATTCGGAATTTTGTAACTCAATGATGGAGTAACTCCCATATATGTCCTTATATATTTTTGTAGAAAATTTGACGCTCTGCATAAAAGGTCTCTTGCAATATTTCGATAAATTTACTCTTTCACAAGTTATTCGAGGTTAAAATTGAAATGGTGTAAAAAATTACTTTTACAGGTGGTAAATCTCATTAATCTATATTCTTTTTAAATATTATTTCATTATTATTGATTAATTAATATTTTGCATCATCGTGTTTATAATTTTAAAAAAAACGAAGATTTTTTAAATAGTTTTTTTTTAACGAAAGATTATACTCGTGTAATTTTACGAATGAAAGACCCCTTCGTTGATTGCGTGGCATGTGCATTTCTGGATCGCGCGTGGAATGCGAGCATGCCACCTGTTAAATACGCGTTGTCGGCCCTTCGAGCCTGCTGCACCGGCATCGAGTGAAAAAGTAAAAAAAAAATGAGAAATCACGCGAATCCCGAGGCATTCGAATTTTTTTCTTTCTCAATATTATTCGCAGTTGAACTTCTCCAGAAAACCGTATGCAAAATAATGAAGAAAAAAATATCAAGATAGTTGGTCTGTTAAGTGAACGTCGATAGATTTTTTTTAAAGTTTGCATAAATTTTTTTTTAATGTCTGTCTCAATCAGTACTTCGTAGTTTCTACTTAGAGGTGTGAAAACCGTTAATGAAAATAGGAGTATATTTATTTATTTTTTAATATTAAATATGAGTATATTTATTTATTTATTTTTTAATATTAAATACGAGTATATTTATTTATTTATTTTTTAATATTAAGTAGGAGTAAATTTATTATTTTTTTTTTAATATTAAGTAGGATTTTTTTTTTAACTTACGTGGTATTGTTTAGCACAAAATCGGGCCTGGAGACATTTGAGAACGGCGTCCTCGGTGAGAGGTCCTGAAAGGTGAATGAGGTCGTCGAGGGTCGTCGAGTGGCCATTCACCGAATTATTACTCGAAGATCCTTTGGTTTGACAGCGATGCTGCCCGTGGGACACACGACCGCTTTTCACGTCCGCTATTATTCGCGATATCGGTGGTGAACGTATCGCCCCGAGAGCCGTTACGCACGATACGTCTTCCGCGATACCGATTGGACGTTTCGATGGCTCTAATTCTGAACGAAAAAAACAAATGGTACCTTTTTACCATTTTTATCTTTTTTTTTCTCTTGTCAAAATTAACGTTTGTACCCTGAATAATTAATATTTTCGTTATCTACGGGAAATTTCCGATTGAATAGGCTCTTAAAAACAGAAAATAAAAATTTTAAAAAATTTGGCGAGTCACACTGGGTCCCATAGACCTATGAAAATTTCAATTAGCGATATCTTTTCTTTTTCTTGACCGAATTGATTTTGTTAGGGGTGATTTTTAAAGATTTTTGCAAAATAAAGCGAATGGCGCTGGAATCACGTTAATTCATCAATTTTTCAAAAAGTTGTGACCTCTTGAAAATTTTTGAAAAAATGGAAAGGGGTATACCTTAAAAAATTGGCAAAAATTTTTGAATTTTTTTTTCTCGATTTCAAGACCTTATTCGATCGGAAATTTCCATGAATAAACTCCAAAAACTGATCGAAAAGTCAGTTTTTTTCGATTATTCATTGTGAATTACTGGACTGCGCCTCGAATAATTAGCTTTTCACAAATAATTTAGTTCAATTTGTACGAAAAATCTATAAACTATCTAAAAACTGTATCTATAACTATAAAATACAAAAAAACATAATATATTTCTGTATAAAATGCTATCCATGGATACCAATAGTTGTAAAATTTGCACGAATCATTTGTACGAAAAATTTTTACAAAATTTATACGAAAAATCTTTGAATTTACCTAAAAACTCTAATTTCTATATAAAATTCATTCCATGTATAACAATAGTTCCAAAATTATCAAAAATCACTGTACAAAAAAAAATTTAACGAAATTTGTAAAAAATATCTATAAATTTATCTAAAAACTGTAACTGCTAACTATAGAATAAAAAATAAACATAGTAATTTATATATAAAATGCTGCCAATGTATAATACTTGAAAAAAATAATAATAATAATTAATTACCAGTAATTAAAGCGTTGTTTCCATGGCCGAGCTCGGAGTGATTTACGTGAGGATGTACGATCGCAGAAGCGGTGAACGATTGCCCTGACGAGTGTCCAATAGTGTTGTGTTGATGCAGAGCAGACCCGTTAAGATTATTTCCCGTCGAATTCAGTCCCATTTGACAGGAATTCGAATTCGAACCGTGACTCGGCAAAATCGTCCGTGGAGGTACCGCGGGAGCGACAGGATTTTTTTCGCCGATCGGCGAGCCAGGACTTCCATTTCCACCGGGTTGGCTCACGTGCAGCCGATTTCGAAGCGTCACGAGCTCCGTACTGAGACTCCTCAGCCTCTGCTGAAGATGGACAGCCTCGTTCGACGACGAAGCATCTGAAAATTAAAAACAAAAAAATAAAAACATTTTTTTTTCGTTATTATCAAAATTATTTTGTCAAAAATCATTAAAATAAATAACGTGATCGAGTTATTTGTAGAGATCGCTAAAAATATTCTATAAATTCATTAAAAATTAATAAATTTTAATAAATAATTACTGTAAATATTTTTATTTTTTAAAAATTCACTTTAAGTTGCTGAAAATACTTTAACGTGCCGAATGATACTATTTAGTTCTAAGGAGGAATTTTTGAGAGATTGTCTCTGCGAAGTGTTAGTTTTTCATGACTGATGATTATTAAATTACAGTTCACTACCCCAATAAGAACGATTCAATAAGAACGCTTGCCCGCTTTTTCGCTCGAGCGCTTCCCCCACTCTGACTCGAGTTCCGAGCNNNCGAGTCAGCGAGCGCGAAGCGCGCACGGAGTGGGGGGCCATAAAAATCTTCCCCTTGGGGGCTTTTGCGTTCTTATTGGGGTAGTGAACTGTATATAGTTTATATATTTTTGACATAAATTTGTCAATTTTTTTTTCTTGATAGTTTTTGTATCAAGTTTAAGCACACTTTTCGAATACTTTTCATAATTATGGCAATCAAAAATAAAACGTTTTCAAAATTGTAGCTTTATTGCCATAATCATAAATCAAGCATATAAAATTTATTCGACAGTGCCCTAAGAATTTTTTGTCTATATTCAAGACAAATATATAATTTTTTCACAAGAGGCAATGTTAAAATTCCGATGATTAAAAATGTCATAACTTTGAAACGGTTCAGTGAATTACTTGACCCAACAATTTCTCACAAATTTTCAATATTCAATTTTCAATAAAATTTGATACACATATGCCAAAATCAAAGAATGATTGTGCCAATTTTCAATAAAATTCTAAATAAACGATAAAACTACACACCTTTAAGAAAATTAAATACTTGAACATTATTGAATTACTCAAAAATTACTTGAAAATATTATTAAATAATTTCAAAAAAAATTCTTAGACAAACCGAATATTTTAAAGAAAAATATTTGAACAATGATTATATTTTTGGTTTCCTGGAATGAAAAAAATTGAAGGAAAAATGTCTAGGACTCGGATGAAAGCCAGCCGAAGAGAAAAACAGAGAGGGATAAAAATAGGAAGCCTCAAAAGCGAATGTCGAATGTACGAGATCCTAGAAGTTCTCTTTCTCTGTTTACGATGAAGCGCGCACTTTTCTACCTTGGCAAGTACCGTTAAGCCCCGAGATACAATGGCGATATGCGCAGCATCCTCCAAGGCAAATAAAAACGAAAATACGACTATACCTTTCGGTCTTGAGTAAATTCCTTTTCTTTCCCCTTGGGTAAATAAAATAAATAATCTTGAGGTTGGAGCAGCGTGAAAATCGTTTGAGACAGAAATTCTTGAAAATTTGCACTTCGATGTCATTTTGAAGTTTATGTCAAATTTTGTGAAGCTTCACAAAAGCTTTTGTGGAAATATATTAATTGTTGGAAATCGTTGCATTTTTCAATCTCTCATAAAAGCCCATTTTTTAAAGTAGCAGTTAAATAAAAATTAATATCTTGATTAGCACATGTTTAAAGCCTTCTTAAATTTTGCATACATGTTAATATATGGTATCAAAGAAAATCAGTGTAAATTTTGAATAAATTATTTCGCAAAAAATTTCAGTGATGATTTTACATTTAATTAACACGTACGACCGAACTTTTAAATAGACTGTCACGCGATTCCTACCTTAAGTAAAAATGTCAAGCTTGGCAAAATTTTTGAACTCAAAACTCTATGTGAATAAAATTAGCACAATATTCTTTCTGTCGTTCTCTCTTTCTTTTTCTGCACTTAATTTACCACAAAAATTCAAATGAGAAAGAAAACGCCAAAGACAAAGATAGAGAGAGAAAAGAGCAATGCAGAAAACAATAAAAAGAGAGAAATGTAAATGCTGAAAAAATAAAAATAAAAAAGTAAAAATAAAAAATATTAATCGACACGAGAATAATTCGAATGAAATAAATATAGGCAAAACATTGAAAGAATGGAAAATAAATAAAAAGAAAAACGAAGGAGAAAAATAAGAATGTGAGAGGAGAAAAATAAAAGAGAAATGGAAGGAAAAGAGGGAGAGAGAGAAAAAGGGGGAAAAAGGATGAAAGAGGGACAGAGAGTGGTGAACAGGTATGCCGCATGCGGGACAGCAGGTCCTACACCCTCTCTCTATACCCAGAAATTAAAGAAAGCAGGTACCGCTCTCGCACGCTCGTCCTAAGCTCTGCCGAACGCCCGAAACAAATATACGAGGCCTTCTGTCCAAAAAAAGTACAAAAGAAGCTCATTTTGACCCATTTGAAACCTTTCAAATAACTAACACTCAAATTTATTTTACATACCATCACATTTGCTACTGTCACAATTTGGTGAAATTTTTTTAAAGTAAAATATAACTTAAAAATTTTGTGCTTTAGTAAATTAACTTTTTAAGGTAATACAACTTAAAAATTCTTTAATGTTACATAAAAACGTGTATCAAATTTCACGAAGTTTTATCATCTAGAAATCGAGATATAAAAAGCCATTTTTAACAATTAATATCCTAATGGGGAGCTTCCTAATCGTCGTGAAATTTTAGCACGATCTTTCAGAGACGTTATTTAATATTATGTAAAATTTTCCATTATTTTTCGATCTTCGACATAATATCTTCAATGTTTTTAAATAATAAAAGCTCTTTTTAATAAAAAATAAAAAAACTATACACGGTATTCCCCATAGCTGTATTTACGTGTGTACTAAAGGTATATATGAGAAACAGGTTTTTTCTCCCTTCTCGTTTCACGAGGTCCTCAAAGCCTTCTTCGAGCTAACTGCTGCCTCACTTCTCGCTTGTCCGAGACTTATGAATCGAATTTTGAAGCCACGGTGTCCGGGGAGAAAAATCGAGGAAGAAGAACAAAAGTGAATTCCACGAGCCTCATTTCTCTCCTCATTCGTTTTTTTTTTCCACGAGAATTCCACAAGGTAGCCTACTTTGGCAAAATTTTCAAAGATTTTACATCAATTTGTTAGATGTCACTCAAAGAAACGAAAATTAATTTTTTTAATGTTTAATTAAGACAAAAACAACCAGATTCGATATTTTTAATATTACACTCATATTAGATTTAAATTATATTAAATTTTAGACAATATTTAACTTATGTTGTTTTTATTTATTCATTTTTTATAGTATTTTTAAATATTCTGGTGCTGTATTTTAATCAAAGTGTTAAATAATTTTTTTTTATTTTTAGAAATTTTTAACCAGTTTCTTTGATTGATCTAAAAATAAATCAATAAACTGAAATATTTTTTTAAAATTATTTTCCGAAAAATAAAATGGACGAAATATCTTAAAATGTTAAATACAAATAATGGAGCATTCTCAAAAATTACGGTGAGAAATAATTATTTTTCAAGAACTTCCCACGTCCCAAAAATTTGCACCAGCTATTATTTCTCTACTCTCTATTTTTTGGCTCGTTTTCGTACCTCGAGGGCAAATATGATCTTTGGAAATTCCAGGAAAGAGCATGGGAATCCATGGCACTATTCGCCACATTGTTAAAAAAATAATTAATAAAAAATAAATAATACATAACGTATACTCAGAATTATGTATATTATTATCACCAATGAATAATAACTAAACAAAAGCATTAATTTTTTTAAATAAAATAAGAAATAAATTTTATTTAAATACACAATATTTACTATGAGAAATACTCGAACAAATAATCATAATTATAGAAGCAGATATATTAATTAAGTTTAAAAATAAAAAAAGAGAGAAATGAGAAAAAGTTATTTGTCGTGTCTCGTAATAATCGAAAGGTCGAAAATTTACATGACGTTTTGGCCAAATATTCGAAGTGTTCCTACGAGGGGAATGATAAGTAAGAGGGAAACGTGCAATGGGGAAGAAATTCCTGAAGCTGAAGGCATTCGAATCCTGAATGGGGAGAAGGGGTGGTTTTAACCCCCGGGAACATTCTGGTGCCACTATCAGCGGATATTATACGAGTCTACGTGATTCACCTGCTGAGAAGCTCAATTCTGCCCTATTTTCATCTCTCTCTTATTCTACATTCTGGCTATATTGCCATTTGTATAGATTTTATGTGACTCTGAAATCCAACAAAGGTTGATAACGTTTTTTATTTACTTCTACGTTTTTTTATTTGACAAAAAAAAATTTTATATGAAAATCTCATTCTATCCCTGCTGATTGCTTTTTCAATATTTTTAATGTAAATTGTTTATTGTATATTTTTTTACCATACAATAAAATTTTTTAAAAATTAAAAATACAATATAAAAATAATGTAAACTATAACGTAAAGATAAAAATAATGTTTATACTGCATTATAAGATTATATATAACGACCATGGTGTGAAAATAATAAAAAATAGTAAAATTTAATAAAATAACAAAATTGAAATAATAAATCAGAAAAAGAGAGAGAGGGAGAGATGAAATAGTAAAATTGTGCTTCTGCGGCGGTGTGGGAACCTCGTGTTTTCTCTCTCGCGGTCCGAGTCACCTTTTTATTTTCGCCTCGGAAACGGCAACACAACAATGCGGAGCAACGGGTAAAATGGAAGAAAGACTGAGAGAGAAAGAGACAAAAGCTACCCAGGCTATTCGCGAGAGGTTAATTGTCGTTGCGAGCCAGCCGGGAATATAAACTTCTGAAAAACCGCGAATTTCATTTAAAATCCTTGATATTCACGAGAAAACGAAAGAATTGGACGAAATTATTAATCCCACAAAGCTTACATTCCTCAAAGTATTTAATCGATTTTTGCGTCTCTTTATCTTACTTTTTAAATAATCTCGATAAAATTAACAATTTTAACATTTGATTTTCGTCTTTTTTATTATTTAAACTTTTTTTTAATGAAAAAGAAAAATTGTACCTATTTCTTACGATAAAATGTTTTTGCAATTTTTATACCTAACAAATTAATCGTATAAGTTGTGCAATATTTAAATAATAATTTTAATTGTATATTATTTTGAAGAAACAAGCAAGATTCCAAGATAATAAATACATTAAAAATTTACAAAATTCAATTATAATTTAAGTACAGTGATATAAATAAGTAATTTTAGGTATAAATTAAAATATAAAAAGACTATATTTGTATCTCACCCTCAATGACGAGCTTAATAATGTTATTAATTAAAGTAATTTTAAAAATGAAAAAAACTGTAAAAAATTATATAAAATATTTAAAAATATTTTTTTTACAAAATTCATTTGAAAAGGATTTTTTTTTCTCATCATCCCGAATGACAATTACTTCAATGAATATATAAATTTGAAAAGTGTTGTGACATGAGTAAACGTAACAGTGTAATAATTTTAATGAAAAAAAGTTTAGATAAAAAAGTATAGAATATTTTTTACATGTTTTTTGCAAGCTCATCATCATTTTTTGTATCTCTTCACCTTGAAGCTTCTTCTCAGTCTCCCAGAACTTTTGCAGCTCGGTGAAGTACTTGTCCAGTATGAAAACTTTCGAGAGTCCGAGGGTTGCCATCTCAGGCGTTCGAATTAAATGGGCCGCGGGCGTTTTTTTTTTAATTATTTTAACCGACAAGAAGATTCTTGATCCACTTTGCGAACTTTTCAATCAACATCCTCGTTCGACAGCTCACTACTTTCGGATTCGGACATTTTTTCACCCTTTTTTAATTTATTAAATTCTGCAATTTATCACTCCAGACACAAATTTATTCCCACTGATTTTTTTCAATTGTTTTTTATGCGAGCAACATTTTTACACTTTTTTTTTGTTATTTAAGTACGAGTGACAAATTTCGTCAAGATTTGGACAAATCGTCGATGGCGAACAAAAATCACTTCGAATTCACCTTAATCCCTCGCAGGCACTTGGCAACGACAACACTTAAAACGTAACGCGAAGTGAAAACAATAACAAGGAGAGCACAAAACTTTTCACTGCTTTTGCACTATTTTCGAAAAACAAAGGTCACTAATTTAATTTGCAACTCTCGAGCCTCAAATCGTCTGAAAAATAATATCATTTTTGTACGAATTTTTCATCGAGTACTTTCGTCGATTTTTCATAATAATTTTCTGCACTATTTCAATAAATAAAATTTCAAAAATTGATAAAAAAATGTTTATTTTCTAAATCTTTTCTAAATCTTTATTTTTATTCTAATATTTTTTGCATCTTTTTGAAAGATTTTAAAATCAATTAATTAATCAAGTGCATAAATAAAATATAATAAAATCGAAAATAATTCTTTAATGATAATAATAATTGTTATATTAGATTTACAAATAAATTTTAAGGGATTTATATAAGATGACGTAAGTAATATTAAATCGTATCGGACCGTCTTGTAAATATTCATGTTAAATCGTTGTCATTTTCCTCTATAATAATCAGTTTATGCTTTGAATAAAATTTATCAATTTTTTTTTTAATAAAGCTTCAAAATTACAAAAAAAGCCTCAAAACTTATTTGTACACCCATTAATATAATTATTCACATCGTTGTTTAATTTTTCACTTCGATTCTAACGTTTTCTTCAAACAGCAATATTCTTCTTGAACAATTTTACCGTTAATAAAACAAAAGAATACAAATAAAATAAAATAAATAATGATTTTATGACAACAATAATTGTAATCGTTATTATTTTTGTTTGTCGTACGTTATAATTTTAGGCAATTGACGTTGACGATTTTATGGTCGAGACACGAGTAAATTTGAAATAATTTCGTTGGTAATTAATTTAAAAAAAAAACAAAAACAACAAATGTTAAATGTTTATTCGATATTGGAAAAATGTTCGAACGAGAGAAAACGCGAGGACGGGACGAAAGATGGTGCGTGACTGGGCGTCATTGCGAGCCGGAATCCGGGCCCAGTGTCTCTCTGTCTCTTTCTCGAGCTATCTGAGGTCGGTGTAAGGAACGTTCGCGATGAGTCACGTACCGGGAGTCCTGGGGCCCCGAGCACGTGCGGATACGAGATTGGGAAGCGAGAAGGGGGCCGGAGTTAGCTCGATCGGGGCATGGGAGAAAAAGGAGAACGAAATCCGGGGTCCAGGATCCCGGAGAGCCACTGCGCGGTGGGGCGACGACGAGGCCCGACGAACCCACTCGGATGCTGGCTAAATCTTCCCCAGATCCTCGCTCACCACTCGTTTTCTTCTTTCCCCCCTCTTTTTTCATCCACCATATAATTATTTTTACTTCTTTTTTTTTGCTCTCAAAAAGAAATTTAAATAATACAAATTGCACGCAAAGGTGTATATGCACTTTGCGAGGCAAGTATACACGTTCGCGAGAAGCAAAATTATTTAAGAAGTGGTGGAAAATACACGTTGGGATTGATTATTTATCGAGTTTGTAATAATATTTTTTTTTCATTTTTGGTCAGAAAGGTACAAGTTTTTTTTATCGAGTATTCTGACACAAAGTATTCTTCGTCAATTTGTTTTTCGGCATATATACTGTCTGTGAATGTACTTGGCTTGTTTACACAATAAATTAACGTATTGTTTGGGGCTGAACTGATTTTGACACGTTTCACTAAATTTTTTATTCAATTTAAGGATTTGTTCGTTATTTAAGAATTAATTTAAAATATGGTGACAAGTAACTATGTGATAATTTTTTTCAAAATATGCGAATAATTATTGTGTCGAATTTCAGAATAATTTAAACATTGTTTTTGTTTCGAATAGAAACTTTTGTATTATTTTTCCTGAGTGAATTATAAATGGTAATGTGACTATTACATATTTTTCATATACTTCACCTATAATTTTAGTAATGAGTTATAGATCCAGAACAGTATAATATACAAAAACAAGGTATAAACATCAAATGATGGAGTAATTGTTCAAAAAAAAAGTAACTACTTTTAACATTTCTTAATTCTTCCTTCCTCATTAGTTTATTTAATTTAACTGAAAAATAAGTAGGTGAACTATTTTTATTAATTCATTTTAAGTGAATTAATTTCATTAATTAATTTCTTAATTTTTGAAGGTCGTCACATTATTCAGTAAATCTCGAAACAGGAAATTACGACAGAGAATTAAAATTGAACATAAAAATAACACGAACAGCAGATATCGTAATTACAAATTTTACTCAACAAATAATGTGCATGAAAAAAAAACGAATACAAAATGAACAAAGAATGAATATAAAAAAACTCTATTTTATATAATCTTTCAGAAATGTTTCTTAAGGTGATGTGAAACACGCAATTTCGAGTGATTTTTCGGAAAAATTCCACTCTCGTATTTTTCAAGCAAATTCAGTGAAATTTGAATATATTATGCAATGTACATTATACTAGTGCATGACATTCTTAGAATTTCAAAAAAATTTCACTAAAAATTGAATATTTCGCAGTATCTTAATATTACGTAAAATTTTCAAAAATTTACCATCATTTTCATTTTTTAACATCCTTAATAAAAATAACACAAACTGCATCAGATTCATAATTACAAATTCTACCCAACGAAAAAAATGTGCATGAAAAAAAAAAACAAATACAAAACGAACAAAAAAAAGAGCAAAAAAGAAAAAAACTCTTCCATTAAACATACTTTAATTTTAAACGATGTGAGAGGATTCCGGTCGAAGCGTGATGCCCAACCTCACGATGGTGAAGCGAAAAAGCTCAATATACGAGCTGGATGCATCGTTGGACCGAGGGAGAGGGAGAAAAAAATCGAAGAAAAAAAAAAGTATAAATAAAACGAGAGAGGGAGAGATTGGACGTGGTCGTCGGCCTTAGCGAGCGTGGGCCTTATACGTCCCACTCCTCTCGATTTCTTTCTGCAGGTCCTCCGGATGGTGGACTGCAAGCCCGAGGAGAGGCTCTCCGGCTGATGGAATACGAGCCGAGATGAGAAAAGAGTGAGACTGATTGAGAACGCTCAATAAGCACTGGGCCCTCTCGAGTGCATTGTTTACGACGAGCGAGGATGCCTGCGGCGCCGCCATCTTGGATTCCTCTCACCGATCAAAATTACAAGGTGGAAAGCCTGCCTCCGGGCACCGGGATCGACTCGCCCCAAAATAAGGGCACTCTGACGACCATTCGCGAATACTCCATATTTTTTTCCCCACTTTGCCATTTCTATGTCGTTCACAAAAAAATACCCCTAACATTTCATTTTTATTCATGATGAATTTTTATCACGAGATATTATTTATTGTTTTGCATCAAATATAGGAAAATCCTTATTAAATATCTTTTAGGTAGTTCTGTTAAATTATATCGTTTTCTTTAAATTTTGTTAGAAATTTGCACAAAATTCATTTATTGACATAACGTATATTAAATTTTAAGAAGTTTTACTGTGTTGAAATCGAGATAATTATTGTCAAAAATCACTATTTTTGCACTGTTCCATAATAGCATGTATTAAGTATCATTGCAATCTTAAAATTTAATTATTTTCACTTTTAGATAGTGAAACTAAATAGATACACGTATTCACTGACGAATAATTGCAGGCTTATAAAACAATAGGTTATATGGTAATTTTTTTATAGTATATTTTTATAGTATATTTTTTTATAGCTCTCAATATTATCTATAAGTGAAGTTTTTGGAAATGGAAATGGAGAGAATTATTTATATCCCCTGTTGCACTATGAGATTCCATCTCTTTTTTTAATAATAGGATACACCCGCACTGACATTTTTTTCAAAGTATTTTGAAACGATATTATAAATTTAAAACACTATAAACTATTCACTATTCGATCGATTGAAAATAACTGGAACTGACACTCGATTGCACTTGTCGAATTTCTACAAAATGTTTTTCGGTACCGAACTACCCTGCAAGGCCCGCCACGTCCTATCCCGACACTTTCTACCGGGCAACTGATTCCAAATTTCGTCATTAAACAGAACAATTAAGGCCTTAATCGGTTTTTCCACTCGACCTCGACCGATCACCATGGAAACCTTAATGACAGAGTCATTAACGAAAATTTGAAAATTTTCAGGTATATCTGTACAGGTATAGTCCAGGTATATTTGAGATATAAATGATAGAAAATTGTGCTGTAAGTTTATTTCACATGAGTTGAGAAAATTTAGCATGTTCGAGGACCTCCAGCCTGATTTATCGAGAATCAAAAATAGGAAAATATCAAAATTTCCTAATTTTGCTAATTAAAAGCTAATTAAATTTATTCGAATATACTTTTTTGAAATTTGAAAATCAAACAATTTGGCCAAAAAATATCTGAAAAACCAAGTGTCCCGATGTTAATGCCCTTTACTGTATATTTTTTCATACAACTATGAACTATTTTCACAGAACTGTGAAAAAATATCAAAATAAAATATCATTTTCATAAAACTGAAAAAATGAATGTTATTTATAAAACCCAATATAACAATATAACAATTATAATCCGATCGGAATGAATCTAGATTCATTCGAAAGCTAATTAAATTTATTCGAATATACTTTTTTGAAATTTGAAAATCAAACAATTTGGCCAAAAAATATCTGAAAAACCAAGTATCCCGATGTTAATGCCCCTTACTGTATATTTTTTTCATACAACTATGAACTATTTTCACAGAATTATGAAAAAAAAAATATCATAATAAAATATCATTTTCATAAAACTATGAAAAAATGAATGTTATTTATAAAATCCAATATAACAAAATAACAATTATAATCCGATCGGAATGAATTTGGCCAAAAAATATCTGAAAAACCAAGTGTCCCGATGTTAATGCCCCTTACTATATCTTTTTTTCATAGAATTATGAATAACTATTTTTATACAGACCTATGAAAAAATATCAAAATAAAATATCATTTTCATAGAACTATGAAAAAATATCATAATAATTTTTATCATATAACTATGAATAAATATCCATTAATGTTATTTATAAAACCCAATATAAATAGTTTCGAGTTAGGTTCATTAGATCGGTTGGTCTATTGGAGGCTGAGTCGTTCCGGGGCCCGTGTTACGTAACGCGAGCGTGGATATACCCGAAGCCGAGGGCATCGACGCGGGCGAACGAGCGTGGAGGGTACCTGCGGTTTTCCTCGCGCGGCGCGCAGCAAGAGAGAAAATATGGCGCGGCCGCCGCGGTCCATTCGAAAGAAACGAGCATTGGGATAAAAAGGCAAGAGAACACACACCGCACAGAGAGCTCTCCCGTTCTCTCTTAACCTCGCTTTATTCCGTGGCACGGGGCGGAATTCAAATCGAAGCGATTCCAGCGGCCAGAGGGTAAACCGGTTTCTGGCCCCGGAGCCACTTCAGGAGCGTCGTCGTCGGAGCCTGTGCCCTGCGCCAGCATCCTGCCGAGCGAGAGAAATTCGATTGGCGCGAAAAAAAAAACTTTTGGGCCTGATTTACCGATCGTTGATAAGGAAGAATCGTATTATCGACGGAGATACCGAGCGTATCGGTCGGTAAGAGGGAAAACGACCTTATCGTCGGTAGATGATGGTTCGTGTCACCTTTGACGTTGGCCCGATCGACTTTTTTTCGATTTCACGTCGCGGATAAAGACGTTTTTGAAGATCGCGTCGGTAAGGTAGAAATAATTTCGGGCCCCAGTGTCGATAAGGCAGAGATTCCTTCTTGATCTCGTGTCGATAAGGTATAAATCATGAACGGGGCATTGTGTCGGTACGGTAGAATACTTTTTGGGCCTCCACTTGAAAACTGGTTTCTCGATTTTGGAGATTTCTCTTTACTGCCCATTATTGAATCGCTCTCGGGCTATGTTCGGACAATTTTATTATCGGTCCTCGATCGGGAATCACTGGAACCGAAACGGCCAATCAAAAATTGAACGGGCCCCAGGGGAAGGGCAAAAGGATCGGGCAGCGAAGAAAAGAACAAGAAAAACGCATCGGATCGACGTCACCGGGTGACGAATGGGCCCGTAAGGCCGTCCAAGCCTCGTTGGGCCCTGATGTTTTGGGAAGTATCTCTCTCTCTTTATTTTATACTTTTTTTCCTACTGCATCGTTCTCCCTCTCTCTTTCTCTCATATTTTCGTATCTTTATTTCTGTTTCTTTCTTTCTCTTTCTCTCTCTCTCTCTCTCTCCTTCTTTCTTTTGCATTGTCCTTGTTCTCTTTCTTCCTTCTTTTCGCGTCTTTCGGTCGGCGAGTTGTGAGGATCACTCGCATTAAACCAGGAAACTCAAGCAGTCGCATCGAAGATTCGCGATGACCAAAAGGGGGTCAATATCGTGATCAGCTGCGAACAAAGCGAAGAAATGTCGAAGATGAGGAAAGAACGAGATAAACGAGAAATAGGAAAAAACGAGGAAAACGAAATTGAGAAAAAAAAGAGGGACAAGGAGAAAAGAGAGAGAGAGAGAGAAGGACAAGAATGCTTGATCGAAAATCGCAGTAAAAAGGCCACTCGGAACCTTTTCTCCTTTCTTTTTTTTTAATATCAGATTCTTCCAATCCTTTCACGGATCTCATCTCTGAGAAAGCGAACCTTCGACTCTTATCACTTCGTTTTATTCCGTATAAAAATTAATGAAAACGAAATAAACAAGAATAAAAAAATAAATGCTGGCTGGGGGATTCGACGAGATAACAATCTCGCGAGTCCACCGTTATCTTCGTTCGTGTTTTTAACGACACGTGGACCTTATCTCGAAGAAACGATATTGGTCAAGCGAAGAGCAAGGTAAAAATAAGTAGGAATAAAAAACAATAAAAAGTAAAAGCTAATAAAAAAGAATGTAATATGCAAATACCTAAATTATACATAACATATGTTAATTTGAACAATGATAAATAAAATTATAAAAATTTGCAAACAACGGTTCATTTTTGTTTCATGAATAAAATAATGAGTACTTAAAAATAATTATTAAATAAAGAAAAAATGTGTAAAGAATATAATAAACAGTTTACTGAGAATGAAAATTTGTAATTACTGACGAAGCTATTGGATTACGATTTTGAAATAAAAAATTATTAAAAAAAAAATATAAAATAAATATTTCCGAAAAATTTTAAACAAATAAGTCGAAATATTTGTAGTAAAAAAGGTAAAAATATTTTTTTCACACTGAAATAAGATTCATGATTTTTGAAATAAAAAAAATGATAAAATAAAAACTATAAAATTATAAAAACTTTAAAATATTTCCGAAAAATCACAAATAAATAAGTCAAAGTATTTGTAAAGAAGGGAACAAAAATTTTTCCACACTGAAACAAGATTTATGAACAATGAAATGATTTTTTAAGTAAAAAATGATAAAATAAAAACTATTGAATAAATAAAAACTATAAAATATTTTCGAAAATTCGTAAAGAAATAAATCAAAGTATTTGTGAAGAAGGAAACAAAAATTTTTTCCAAACTGAAATAAAATACATGAACAATGAAATGATTTTTTAAATAAAAAATGATAAAATATAAACTATTGAATAAATACAAACTATAAAATATTTCCGAAAAATCATAAAGAAATAAGTCAAAGTATTTGTAAAGAAGTTAACAAAAAAATTTTCCACACTGAAATAAGATTTATGAACAATGAAATGATTTTTGAAATAAAAAATTGCAAAATAAAGTGAGAGAGACTCGCGTGTCTCTCGTCCGTGTCGTTAAAGCGCCCGCTTGTAGCACGACTCGGCTCTCCGCTTATAAATACGTGCGAGAGCCCCCGCGAGGACTGACAAAAAGGAGTAACATGGCTCGCGAAAGTGTGAGGGAATGGCGGAGATGATTCGAAATCAATCGAAGAAGAAAGAGGGAAGAAATGAAAAGGAGAACGAAACGAAAATAAAATAAAAGACCCGCAAGCGAGAAATTCGCGATCGAATCGCACGTTGGGGTGTAGAAGTCTTTCGAGGGTGAAATAACGAAGATTTAAAAAAAAGCGAAATAAGAACGAAAAAATGAAGAATAAAAAAAAATGTAACCCTTCGTTTCACACTTCTTGAAAGTATCAAATTCATGTAGAATACTTTATTTAAAATAAAATATATCTAAACAAGGACATACCTAAATGAAATCGATTATAAAAATGTATATAATTTATAATTTTAAAAAATTGTTCAAATTATTGATTAAGGGTGTTGAGTCCTTAGTACGAAAAATCAAAAATTTGACAACGTTTTTGTATTTATATATTTATATTACTATATATTACTATTACTGTTTATGTATTTGTTGTACTAAATAGCAACTTAAAATACACGTGCTTTTATCGAAAAAAATAGCCATCGTCGTGAAATTTTTAAAAATTAATAAATAATTAATTAATAATGATTAATTAATTATTCTGATATAAATTCTCAAAAACAGATGAATTTGTTCTAAAAAATCATAAAATCAGGAGTCAAGTGAACCTCGCTTGTACTCGAAAGAGGCTTCTAAATTTGCAAAAATAAAAAAGAATAAAGAAAACAAATAATTAAGCAGGAAAGTAAAAAAATTATTCAAAGAGGTGAATTTGGAGACACGAGGATTTTTCGAAAAATGAAAAGTGGCAGGAAGGAAGGTCGCAGGATTCCTCATTCGAGGAAAAGTTTCGCTCTGGCGACACGGTGACATCTCGGAGCGCGGAAAGGAAGAAGGAAGGGTTTCTTCTGAAACTGATATAAATCACGAGCCGGTGCACCGAGAATAGAGCGAGAGTGAAAGAGAGAGAGAGAGAGATAAAAAAAGACGAAAATTCGAGTCTTGGATAAAAAAGGGCGTATGTCCCTTTAAAATCGTCCCTGCGGAACGTCCCTTCCGGTTTTCGTCCTTGCCAGGACTGT
Organism: Cremastinae sp. A BG-2022a; assembly: GCA_030522545.1. NCBI lineage: Eukaryota > Metazoa > Arthropoda > Insecta > Hymenoptera > Ichneumonidae > Cremastinae sp. A BG-2022a. The sequence continues at coordinate 58,865 of JAPYYW010001562.1, forward strand.
ATCTCATTCGGACATTCGAGCACCGGTGACGATCCTCGCTCGCCTCTACGTCGTGAATGTGTCCCAGCTCCGGTACTTCCAACCTCATCTCCTTCCTCCCCATTTTCTCTCTCTCTCTCTCTCTCTTTCTTTCTCTCTTTCTCTCTCTTTCGTGCTCACTTCCTTACTCCGGCACATTGCGATCCTCGCAAATTCTTTTCCTTTCTTTCCTCTTTATTTTCTTCCTTTATTTTTCTCTTTTCATACTTCACTTTTTTTCATTGATCCTATTATACTCCCTTTTTTTATAACTCGAAAAATTTCGCACCCATAGTGCGTAATCTTACAACACTGTAGATAAATTTTTGGACTGTTTAACAATAGTTAGTTGATTATTGTTAAATAGTATTGTTTCACAATAATAGTGAAATAGTACCATGAAGCTATAATGAAAAGTCGAAAAATCTGACTTTTTGATCAGTTTTTTGAGCTTTTTGATATGAATTCTTGGATTGCGCCCCGAATAAGTGATATTTTCGTTATCTGTAGGAAATTTCCGATCGAATTAGGTCTTGAAATCGAGAAAAAAAAATTCAAAAATTTTTGCCAATTTTTTAAGGTATACCCCTTTCCATTTTTTCAAAAATCTTCAAGACGTGATAACTTTTTAAAAAATTGATGAATCAATATAATTCCAACGCCATTCGCTTCGTTTTGCAAAAAACTTTAAAAATCACCCTTAATAAACTTGATTTCATCATGGGAAAGAAAAGATATTGCTAATTGAAATTTCCGTGGGTCCACGAGATCCAGCGTTACTCGCCAATTTTTTTAAAATTTTTATTTTCCGTTTTTAAGAGCCTATTCGATCGGAAATTTCTCGTAGATAACAAAAATGATACTTATTTGGGGCGCAATTCAAGAATTCACAATGAAAAATCGAAAAAACTGACTTTTGAACCAGTTTTTTCAATTTTTCATCATGAATTCTTGGA
>JAPYYW010001563.1:0-27719 GCA_030522545.1 Cremastinae sp. A BG-2022a
TTCCCTTTCGAATTAAATTTGCGAATTTTCAGCAATCCCATTTAACGCTCTCTGCCGATGAATCTTACAGTCTCACGCGATCGCACTGTGCCGTGCGACTGTTTTCGTTGACAGAGGATGAGACGCGAGAGTCCGGATTGACAGATGGCGCGGAGAGCGTTCACGGAAATTTTCGCAAATTCCATAGAGTTATGTTGATGATCTCAATAGATTTTGATTATCAGAGGGCAATCTAGTCTCGGTGTGTTGCGTCGGTGTGGGCGCCCGCGCGCGCCGTTGTCCTTGTCTCTCGATGTCAATCTAGAATCCGCGATCATTTGTTATTGGATCATTGTTACGGGGAAGAAAAGAAGCAAGATATAATAATCGCGTTCTCGGCTCGGGGCGAATTCGCGCGTGTTTCGAGGAGCGAAGCGAATCACCGATACCGCGTTAAGACGAACACCCGCGGTCACGGGGAAAAAGCCATTATGTGGGCGCACGGTCGCGCTGCAAGTTACGCCCTTTGTTTTCTCATATTTCAAGTAAAGCTCATTAATTCCAGAACGTCCTGGAGGCTCAGCGCCGACCGGGTTATCAAGACAACTCAATTCCCTACCTCCCTCGAGGATGACCCGGTCTTCGACATTCTCGCGACCACGGCCAGCCTCGGCACCGGGCAAGGCTGGAGCAAAACCGCGTCCTCCGAAAATCACGAAAAACTTCAAGTTTATTGCAACGAGTACAGTAACTTCGTAGCAGACGATCACGAACGGTAAAAAAAGTCTCAGGAGCAAAATTATCGAATATTTATTCAATTTTTTTACACAGTGTGAGAATAAGGCATGACGCATGAATTGAGAATCCACGAATTTTCGATGTCACCTTAAATTTATCACCAACTTTGCAATTATATTCCAAAAATATTATAAAAATTACAATTTTCAAGGAATGTCATTCAATTTTTTGAGGTTTCCATGCAAATTTTTTTTGTTTTTCTCACAAGTTTGTCTTTTTATTTTTTATTAATAAACATATTACGTAGTTTTCTTTTTGTTGCCTGTAGTTAGTATTTGTGTGTGGCTTGCTATTCTTTCAGCGTTAAGAAAGCCCTAACTTTGGTACCATTGGCAGACGCTTTACGTCGTACGTATTGACGGACACGCCGAATATAACCGAGCCTTATCCGTCCTCGCCGGACGTGCCGAACGAACAGTATGCCTGTTCGCCAGGCCAACAGTGCGACGATATTGTGCTCGATTGCGGCAAACCTGTGAATTTTACATATTACGACAATTTGGTCGGCGTCGCCAACAGGAACAAGCATCCGCTTGTTCCGGAGCCACACGTGGCTCTCATGTTCAAGAAGAACAATGGAAAAGTAACGGACGTTGACATTGACTTGTTGGAGCGCCGATTGAAAAAAGCTAAAAAAGAGGTAAGCTAAAAAAAAGTAATATTATCGATCAATAGACCTTTTTTTAACTATTTTTACAGCACTCTTTGTAAAATCGGTTCACTGTACTTAAACTGATAATTTGTTTGTTATCTTAACAGAAACCAAAGTCGGTTCAGCTTTACAATCAGATCGGAAATTTTTGGCGAATAAAAGGAAACGCGCAGAGATCGATCGAGTGCTTTCGTAGAGCCCTCGCGGTCTCGCCGCACAATGCCGAGGTACTGCTGAATCTCGCGAGGGTTCTTCTCGTTCTGCAGTACCTGGACGACGCGACTTATCTCGCGAGACGCTCCCTGGAACTGCAGCCTCCGGATCGCAACGCCTGGGAGCAATATCTCACCCTTGGCCAAATTTTCAAAGCTTACGGTCATTTTCAAGAAGCCGCGGTTCATCTTCGTCACGCTCTAGAATTGAAGCCCGATCTAACAGACGCCGCCGAAGCGTTGAAGGAGGTCGAGTCGCTTCCCGCGGCCAGCATACACATTTACACTCTGCTCATTATCGTTTGTTTGGTAAGTACTTGATCGACAAAGTGACGAGAGCAAAAAAAAAACAAATGTTCGTCAATGCAAAAATAGGTATTTTCAAACACATATTCTCTTTATAGGTATTGGGCGTCCTTCTAGTCGTTCTCAGTAGCATCGAATGCGACGAGAATTTAACACTGGCTGCAGAACAGCTGCAACGTCCGGTTCAACGTCATTTCAATAGAGCGATGGCAATGCGTAGTCTCCGACTCAACGTATCGCGCAATAAACGCTGTTAATGCTTTATTCGAGGCATAAAAAAGTAAATGAGAATGGAAAGAAACGTGAGAAAACCCACCAATTGCTATATGATAAGTTTTCAGCAGCTGTTATTCCCCATCTATTATCTCTTTATTTGTTTAAAAAAACAGGGGAGAAAAAATGAATAAGATACGTTAACGATCCACCTTGAGTGTGCTAAACAATGGCCATTTATTAATAATGGACAAGAGAACACTAAATATACAGTACGATAGAATACTTCAGCGATATCGTCTCGACTCATTTTTCTATCTCGATAAATCTATACGTTTCCTATGAGCTATTGTATGTCTGTATACCTTAAAAATACGCTTTCGTGCCAGTTAAACTTTATCCTCGTTCTCTTCTCGTTGTTAAAAAAATGTCCTATCCAAGATCTAATCAACGAAGACTTTAGGCCGCCAGGCATAAAAGATAATTAGGCGGGGAGAAATCGAAAAGAAGTTTGACGAAGATCGTAACAAAAAATTGTAAATTCGTAACGTATAAACACTGCGTTTCTTTCCCGATTCTTAACAACCTTAAAAAGTGTGTGGAATGCGCAGGAAATACCCCGTGCACATTTTAAAATGAAAAAGAAAACAATAAATATGAAGTGGAATGCGATTTCGATCATACACTAATTCGCTTTCTTCACTCTTCTTTATCGCTACACGAGACTTTGTACGTTTCGTTTCTCAGTTCCTTCACTTTTTTCGACTTCTGACAATAAATATATATATATCTTACATCGTACGGAGTGAAGACTCGGGGCAAGCTATCGGTCGAAGCTTCACAAATCATCGATACTCTTATGTACAAATACCGCGATATGTAAAACTCTTTCGGAAATTTCAGCGGGAAAATAACATTCGTTTTGAAACGATTCTTCATAACTTGCTTCTTCTTTCATTAAAAGTTAATTAAAAAAAAAATAATTGGGCCTATTCATGTACGTTTATTATCTTTGTTTATAATATTCTCTGAAATACTATAACAACAATGAATAACATTTATGAATTGGAGGCAAATATGAGAGAATCATCGTATTTACAAAGAAAGTTCGTAAACTCTCGTTTTCCATACGAAAATAAGCATGCTCGGGCCGATATATATATATCCTATATATGTGTATTTATATAGATTTATTATTTATTAATATCTTTTTTGCTCTCCGCGCTTCATTTTTCTCTTTTCATTTTTTGCTTCTCTATCTCTTGAAGTACACGTCGATGGAATAAAAAATAGTGTCGGGATGCAACATGAAAAAATATTTCGTTAACTCTGAAATACGGTTTTTCTAAGTGTCTCTCCTCTTCTTTTCATCCTCTTTCTCTCATATTATCCCGTTTTTCCACATTTCAATTTTTCACCAGATCAAATTACGAAGAATTTAGGCGTCACTCATTTTTCCTTTTCCTTGTTTCTCATCTTAAAACTAGAGGATGATTCTAAAATTCTTCGTTATATACATTTGCCATTGGCAGATCGAATAATATTGCAATTTCTCACTGAACTAGTGAAATTAGTCTAGCGACCGTCGTGGAGCTACTTTTCACGAAACTATTGTTATAATCATTATAATACGTTTTTCTCACAGTTTCCCATCGATTCGCTTTCACATTCTTTTTAATAATTTTCTCATGTACGCCGAGTCCTCCACTCATTTATTTTACTTCGAAAATCTTTCAAAGCTCTTCGAGACACTTTTTTCGGCTTTGAGATAACGTGAAAAAAAAAACAACTTGATTCTCGAGCAAGCTTTTTGTCAACGAATCCAATCGAAAGCTCGTTTCTCCTGTTCCAGGATCTCTCTATCACCAAAACCAAGGTTTTAACGACCCCCTAAGTCTCAAAAAACGAGCTACTATATTACACATGTAGTACAGTCGTTAAGCTACAATCTTTTTCGTCCATGCTTGGACGAAAAATCAACTTCGACGTTATTCACTCTTTTTCTTATTTTGTTTTTTTTTTTGCTTTTTCATTGCAATACTGCATTAATCGTGAATAGAGAAGCGACAATACGTGCCCCCTGAATGTGAATTCTGCTCTTTGTTTATTTTTTAAATCAACTTAATTAATTAAAATGGACATCGCGAGCGTACTTAGAACTGGACCCAAGTCGCGTTGGTTGACGGAGACGTTCCGGTCGGTGGCTGTTGCTGGGAAGCGCTCGCGAACTCGCCCCATTCCGAGCCCGTTTGGTTCTGGCCCTGAGAATTTTGAGCAGGCTTGTGAGCCGGAGACGACGTCGGCGTTCTCGCCGGGGGAGGAGCAATTTTTACACCACCAGGAGGCGGAGGAAGTCCCATGGTCGTTTGAGCACGCGGCTTTGTTTTCGCGCCGACTTCACTGCCATCTTTTTTCTGCGCGGAATAACAATGAGTTTATGAAAAGTATGTTGAACAACCGATAAAAATCTTCCATTATTTACCGTTATTTTCATGTTTATCTTAATGGTTTCTCCTTCCTTAAATCTCAGGTCCAATTCTTTCTTCGGCTCTTCCTTTTCTGCCTCTATGCTCATGTCATTTTTCACCCGTTTGAAGTGATCCTGGAGGGCTACGTTGAGATCAAAACTGTCCGATCTGTCCATAAATCCGACACCTATGAAGGCAGACCTGCCATTGTCGTCTTGTACCCTCAGCACAAAATATCGAGACGAATCCGTGACGGATTCTATCGCTATTCCAGGATAAGTCTCTATGGGACACTTGGCAAAGAGTTCTCCTGATATTTTGTCCTCCAGCTTGAGAGTAACCAAGTCTCCCTGCGACACAAGTCGCATTCTCCCCGTCCAGGACGGATCTTGCAAATTCCAATCAGCCGCTCTGTGAAAGAGAAAAAAAAAAACAATTCCAATCACGAAACAAACACTATTTCTCTATTTCCTGCAAAAGATTAGGTATAATCTGTTTAAAACATTTTTTTTCATTTCAGAAATAAGAGTATATAGAGTATAAATCAAAGTTGGGAGGCTTGCCTTTTTCACGAAATAAAGATGGTAAGGGAAAGTCGAGGAGGCGTTTATTTTTCGATCTTATCGCGACAGAAAACAGTACAATATGAAAAATGTTGTAATTGCAGCAGTATGAGTATGCGTACGTAGTAATAATGAGGAGAAAAGAGAAATCGGAATTTCCATCGTACCTGTGTCCCCTGCTCGAGGATCTCGGCGGAATTTTGAAGACCATCACTTCCGATTTAATGAGGAGCACGCTCTCGTAAGTCTCCATAGCGGGTTACGAAGCTTATCGTTATATTTCGAGGAGCGAAAGAAACGTTTTACTCACAACGGGGAGCAGACTCTCTCTACTGACACGAGTACGATTTGACAACCCCGTCAAACCCACGAAACTCCGTTCACACAGACGCGCACGTACGCGACACACGAGCGCACACTCTTCCGGCGTGATTCGATAATTTTTATCTGCTGTCACGCCTCCTGCGCTATCCTCCCACACTTTTCGAATCTTTTGTGTGTTTCATTCACGCGCTGCACGTGTGAAAATTGATGGAAAATCGGTTATTTTACCGTAATTTCGTTCAATAAATTTTTCCAAGCGAAATAAGTTTCACCGACGAGACGTAAAAAAGAAATAAAACCAGTTCGATCCTCCAGCTTATCCTTGAAAACGCACCTAATTATCTTTCGTAGAAAATGCGAACGTAGGCCAATAAAAAATCGACGCAAATAAAAGTTTCATTACCGATGGAAAGTAAGAGCGAGAATCGATCGAAGGCCCATCTTGCATTGACACGCAAGTTATCGACGCGGCCGGACGTGACGTCACGAAGAATACGAATCTGCGTAGTTTTTTTTTTAATACGTATTTTCACACAAAATACATCCACGCTGATCGAAATTATCGATGAATCAGCGTCCGAACGATCTTATTGATTATTTTTTTTCAAATAAATTGAGATGTCGTTTATTCTATCTAAAAAAAAAAGTGAACAAAGCCGCGAATAGTTTTGAACTCTGATAAGAAAGGAGCATGGTCGCCGTTGTTCCCAAGCGAAAACTGCGCATGATCGTAATTTTTCTGGCCTCCCCTTGCCCCTCACTTCGTTTTTCATCAGTTTCAAGCAAATGGCGTCTCACGGGTGGAGTACGTTGCGTCAAATTTTCCAAATCATGAATGAATCTTAATATCAAGGATGTATTATCACTGAATCGACGTTCGAACAGTTATAGGTAAGTGTGAATAGCGTTTCGAAATATTTTTCGAGCGTCCCCGACCCTAATTAACCGCTAGTTCGAGCGATTTTCCTGGCGCGGGCAATCGGTATGTAAACAAACACTCGTACTCGAAGTTCTGTCAGAAACGCTCGAAACGCGGCAAAACAACATTAATGCGTTTTCAACGATTTGAAAAACTTGGTCGCGAATTAATTGCATCACGCAAATTATAAAAACAATTTTGCCGTTCGTTGAATTTTTCCGCGCTAGGTGAAACTTCTAGAGCTAACTGTTTTAGTGTATTTTTTTTCTCGCAACGACGATTACCCGCCTTTTGCACCAGAATCGTCGTTTTCGAATAAATTCGAGATAATTTTTTTTTTCACGACAAGAATTAGTTTTTATTAGGTTTACGAGGAATTTTTTGTTGTTTAGATTTCTCCGGGGGTTAGACAACGGTATAAAGCGTTAATGATGAACGAAGTGAGCGGAGGAAAGCAGGAAGGCCCTAGCACTTCCGCTTGGGAAGTTTTGACCAGCCAGCCCTCGTCGCCATTGCCTGCGATGCATCATCATCATCAAGCACCTCAGCAGGACACCAATTCTCAGATCGGACAGGCCAACATGGCTGTAGCTGCCAGCAAACACCAGGCTCCGTTGCCTCCGGTTCAAGCGGTAGCGGAAATAACACAGTCTCAACAGCAGACGCAGATTGGACAAATAATGACGACTAATGTTGGCTTTCCGGAAGCTGAATTGTCTTTGGAACTCCAGCAACAGGGCTGGAAAAAGTTCTGGAGTAAGCGTGAAAACAGGCCGTACTTTTGGAACAAACTCACCGGAGAATCTCTCTGGGTAATGCCTTCTCTCAAACCTCAGGTAATTCCCAGCCTTTTTTCTTCCCTCTTTTCTGTCTTATTTTCGAAACTGCGTTCTTGTTCTGTGAGACGCCATGTTTTTCCAGTTTGACCCTATCACGGACCCCCTTGGTATTTGCGGAGCTTCGCCCGTGCCTGGCAATGGTCCCATTCCTCCCGGAACTCCCGGAGGGCCTCTGAAGAGGCGAGCTTCCGAAGAGGGCAATGTAATGCCTGCTGTGAAGAAATTTATATTGGCGTGCGTGCAGTTTTATTATCGATAGCTAATCTACACTGACATATAATTTAAAAAGCATTATTTGTATACTACCTTGAAGAAAATCAATTAATTAGTGTCTCGAAATATTATACAGCGGTCCCTGGGATTTGGAAATTCCGACGGGCGTAGTGATATACGAGAGAGCACCGTCGAACCTGTTGCACGTCCATCCGGACGTGGAAGCGCTGCGATGCAGTCTACTCGCGAGGCTGCGTCAGTGTTATCAGGAGCTTTGTCACACGCGAGAGTCGATCGACGCACCGAAGGATTCTTTCAATCGCTGGCTCATGGAGCGAAAAGTAATAGACTGCGGCTCGGACCCTCTCCTGCCGAGCCAATGCTTCCCCGAGATCTCGATGTCGATGTATCGTGAAATAATGAACGACATACCGATCAAACTGGTGCGTCCGTTGTTCACGGGGGACGCGCGCAAGCAGCTATCCCGTTACGCGGAGGCCGCGAAAAACATGATAGAATCGAGATCCACAACGGCGAACAGCCGAAAAGTCGTCAAATGGAACGCGGAGGATACCTTTCAGTGGCTGAGGCGCACCGTGGGCGCGACCTTCGACGATTTTCAGGACCGGCTGACTCACCTCAAGCGTCAGTGCCAACCGCACTTGACGCAGGCGGTTAAAAACAGTGTCGAAGGAATTTGCCTGAAAATTTATCACCTCTCGACGGACTACGCGAAGAAGGTCAAGGAGAAGAACAATCAAATTTTGAAGGACAACGGCCTCGGGGACGTTATCCCGTTGGGAGGACCAGCAAGCACGCAAAGAAAAGTGTGGTGTTATCCCGTGCAATTTTCTCTCCCTGCTCCGAGATTGCCACAGGTTGAATATTTGCCGGAACGCGAGCAAACGATGCTTCGTTATCACGGAGACACGGTTTGCATAAACAATACGCACCTCACGAAACTCGAGCATCTCTATCGTTACAACTGCTTCGATGACAAAAAGTTCGAAATGTTTTTGCCTCGTGTCTGGTGTATGCTGAAACGATATATGACTTATATCGGCGTAAACGAGGGTCAGGGTTCCCAGATGGCTCTCCCGGTCACGGTTTTCGAGTGCCTTCATCGTTCGTTCGGAGTTACTTTCGAGTGCTTCGCCTCCCCGTTAAATTGTTACTTCAGACAGTACTGTTCGACGTTCGCTGACACGGATTCTTACTTCGGATCGAGGGGACCTTTCCTCGATTTCAGGCCGGTCAGCGGCTCCTTCCAGGCGAATCCCCCGTACTGCGAAGAACTCATGGAAGCGATGGTCAATCACTTTGAGCGTTTGCTCGCCGACTCCGCCGAACCTCTATCCTTCATCATATTTCTCCCCGAGTGGCGAGATCCCGCGCCCAACGCTCTCATCAAACTCGAAAGCAGTCATTTCAAGCGCAAACAAGTCGTCGTTCCCGCGTTGGAACACGAGTACAGACATGGATTGCAGTATATAATGCCTAAGTAAGTCTTGCTTCAAACACAAAATTACATTTTTTTTGCTCTATCGCCTCTAGAACGAGCTACATAGAAAAAAAACTGTTTGGTTGACTCAGCTAATGACGATCATGATGAGCGAATAAAATATTTCGTTTATTTTGTATCTTTTAGTTTATCGAATACTTCGAAACAAAGGTTCAATCGAACCAAACAAACGAATTGAATGTTTCATTTGTATTTAATTTTTCTCATTTTTGTATTTACAGGGGAGAAGTCAACGTGAGATCGGCTTATGGAACTTTCGTCGTCTGGCTACAAAACGCGGCCGGCGCCGCGCGGTGGGGACCGACGGAGGAGAGAGTCGAGTCTCTCCTCGAAGCCTGGCGGCCGGGACGCGAGAGGGAGCGAGACCGGCAAGAATTGTTGTCACCGCCGAGGCAAACGCAACAGCCTATACCGACGACGCCGATACCGGCGACCCCGATACCCGCTCCGGTCACACCGGCGGCGAGTCCCGCGACGACGGTCCCACCTCCCTTGATCTCGGTCCCGGTGGCTCATCCCATCTGAATCGCCAAGGTGAATGCCCGACAGATTTCCGTTCCTGGTTTATCATTTTTTATTCACCTCCAGTCCCGAAGCGAATCGAGGATCGAAGGGAAATTCGAAGTAAGAGGTTTTTCTACACGCGTTTATTTAATCACGATGTGAATAACGGATAATTCGCAATGTAAGAAAAAAAAAGAGGTCTAACTAGGATTAGCTGTCTAGTGTGATAAAACATTTCGTAACTTCGACGAGATCATTTTATCCTCTCTGGTTTTCTTTGTTCGTACGTCTTCTAAATTCGGCTCAAGTTCGAAAGATTTTTTCACCCCTCGATTCAGAAGTCATTGTCAATATTGTCTTGATGCATCGTCGTTTTCCTGCATCGGGAAAAAAAAAGGAAATTCTCGCCGAGACTCTGAGACCAAGTAGTCAAACGTTTTACGGTCGGAAGAAATTCTCGTATTTTTCGGAAAACCCCATCAACGTCGACAGAATAAAAGAGAGAGAGAGAGAAAGATATATATATATATATGATTATGTATATATATATATCTATTATATAGATATAAAAAGAAGAAAAAATTATGAGAAAAAATGCGCGAGATTTCGTAGAGTCACGATCATTATTCAGGTTCTGTTAATTGTTGATTATGAAAAATAGGTCGCAGACTTTACGAGATCATTGAACGATAATTCGAGGATATACTTGCCGTGCAAGCTGAAAAAAGAGATCGGTTAAGCTTCTTTCTTAAATACGTCAAATTGAACCTTATCGAATTATTTCCTACGATTGACATTCATTCTGAGCACGTTATTCTCGTCTTTGCACTGTTTTTTCCTCTCAGAGGACAATCCCAAGAAAAATAGTCACGTGTCTCTATCAACGATAATCTCAAAAAAAAAGAAAAAAAGTATGATGACTATTATGACGTTTTCGATGCTGTGACGATAGGTAATTGTAATTACGACGAAAAAAAAATATATTTTTTTAATTAGTGAAAAAGTTGTATTGCGCGAACCTTTGCTAACTCGATATTTCTTTCTCTCTGGTTTTTTTTTATATTTGTCTTTCGTACTCCATCACGATATATCGAGGTTTCACTGGGAACAAAATCAAGTGCTCGTTCCTACCGAACGCACAGTCTTTTTTTAATACACGGCAGAGCTCAAATTAAAATAATTTAGAAGAAACAAAAGTATTCCCACCGGATATAAACTTCTTATTAAAAAAAAAAGAAAAACATTTTGTTCACACGTACAAGATGAATTTGAAAGATAAATTATACATCACGAAATGTTTTTGCGGAAAATGTTCAGCAACGCTTTGGGGAAAATCCTCGTTTACGTGACGACAAAATGAGATTGAATAACGTGTAAATGTAAATACTAAAATCATGACTTTCGATTAATTGATGCAAATCCAACGTGAAATTACGTATCATTTTCACTCTACGTGTTTCAAGAGAAAACAATTAAAGATGGAAACAAAAACGCTTTTGTCATTTCTAGTGAAAACAAAAAGCAGAGAAACATCGATCGTAAAAATTCATCTCCCGACCATAACTGTCTTATAGATTTTGTACATTTTTTATTAGCATTAAAATGTAAATACTATTTTATTAATTTGTATATGTATATTTATATTTAAAAGAGCATATAAATATATATGTACGAATAAGAATATAGATGAGAAAAAAATATATATATATGAAAAATAGTGATCCTGAAATCTACAAATATTTATGCTTACTCGATTTGTAGTACGTAAGACAATACATGAATTCTGAAGTTTAAAGAGAAGAATCCGATAAATAGGAAGGGAAAAGCGTTGGTTGTTTTGTATGAAAAAAAAGCTAATTTAATCTAAGTTACGAACTAAGTCTAATATAGACCTATGTTATATTTAAATAAGGCTTATAACTTTCATTTCTTGCATTGTGCAGAATTAAGTTGTTCTTTTTTTTCACAAAAGTGCGATTCCACTTCGTGTCCCCGTCGTATATTTCTGCAGCTATTGCTAGTTTATTTTGCAGTTCACTCTGTCTGTTTTTACCTTTTATTTAACGACGTCGCGTCTAGCACATTATCATTTTTTATTGCAATTTCCATTTTTGCAGTGAATAGAGAAAAAAAAGTACTTGTGAAATATCAGCTTTTTTCTCGCTCATTTCGATGTAGGTGCAATTACTTTCAAAGGATCTCGAAGAAGGTGTGCAAATCTCAGTTTTTTTCCCCTTGTCCTGTTATGATTTAGTCCGAAAAAAAGTGTAAACGTGCGAGTGATCTCGCGTTGAATGAGAATCCACCGAGCGTGAGAGTTTAGTATTTAGAAGGCTGACGAAATGAGAATTATAAAAAGTGTAAATTTTTATGAAAGGAGCAAGAAGGAAACAAACTTGAAAATAAAAATTAATAGAGAATACAAATTTTAATATGATGTAAATTATAATAAAAATGTTACAGATAGAAAGGAGAAGGCTGTTTTGTTTTATTTATTTATTTGCGTTTATCTTTGAGGAAGGATCTCCAATATGTTATCGATCAAATTATTGACATTGTTGTCAGGAAAAACGAGTTCGAATATATTCTTTTCTTCAGCATCGTTGATCATCTCTTTTAGGACGATTCTCGCTCGATTGAGATCGAAAAAGCAGTGCTCCGAGCCGAATTTCCACGTATCAAAGCTTCGAGGTACTTCGAGCCCTTTCAAAACATTCAATCTTCTTTCGATGATGAACGAGAGAAAAAAATATAACTCTGGATAATTCATGCCATACGAAGCTTTGAGCATTAACTGGCAATGTTTTTCCCAATTTTTCATGTCTCGACAATCCTCCACTTCTCTCATTACCGCCGATAATTCCTTTTTCAATGAGAGCCAGACGTTCTCTATGTTGCAGCCATTTATCCAGTTGTGATTAACAGAAATTGTATCTTCCTGCAAAAAAGTCGAAAAAAATGTATTAATTTATCAAAACTAATTGTAGGGATTCTCTTACCAAGTTCCAAACTTGGTGATGCCAGCCAGAAGGCACGAAAATTATTTCTCCCTCTTCTTGAATTATTTCAAAGCTCTTCAATGTGTTTTCATCGTAATTGGGATATTTGAGACGATTTTTCAGATCCTCAGAGTTCAGGTCGAAGGGTAATTGGTTGTGAGAGTCGCATAGTGAATTTTCTTCTCCTGGAGGAATAAGTATCCATCTTTTTCTCCCAACGATATTTGCTGACCAGCTGTTCGAAGTAAGAACATCTACATGGAATGGGGTCCTAAACATTACAATTCTTTGTGCAATTAAAAATAGATAATTATTCATATTATTGAAGGAAATGAAACTTACCAAGTATTTTTTGGGCCCATGTAAACGAACATGTAATCATCTTTGAACTCTGGGTGTGCAATGTAATATTCATTGAGCCAATCCGAAGCAAAGTATTTTGGGACTTTGTACAAATCAAGACTTTTCCATTGTGACACGCAGTGCCAATCTTTTAAATAGTGATTAGGCATGTCGTCTGGATAATCTTTGTCTCTGTATTCTGTCCAATATTTCAAATAATTCTCTACAGTTGTTTTATGCCTTAATTGAGAATTGTACAATTTTTTTTTGCAGTCGGCGACAGGTACTTCGCAATCGCCTGAAAAAAAAATTCATTATTATTTTTCAATACTTAAGTATTTAAAGAAACGTAATTTTTACGAAAATTCGTAATTGCGTTATTTTTGTCTTACCGAACACTTCCAAAAGAATTTGGAAATTTGGCGCTCCACTGGCATTCCATTCGCATCGGCACCGCCATTCACCGGTGATCTCGGGTCGGAACACGCATGGCTTACTTTCCATGAGGAATTTATTGAAAAATTCATTGTACGTTATTGAACAATCGACATTTTTTTCTGGATAAATATCACCCAAATTGTTTGAAACTGCAGCGTAATTATCAATTTCTATAACCTCAGTCATTGTTCCGTTGAATGTTGCCTCTAGAGGGCGTACCGGACTAATGAAAAAATGCCTCGCACATGCGCATCATGCGGAGTTTATTGAATTATAACCTAAATTACTGACGTCCCATTGGTATGTATGTGAGAAGTCAAGAAATTGTTAATTTTCGAGAAATTTAAATAATCAAAGCATTCTGCGCAAGAAAAAATAATACGTGACCATGGCAGTGGCTAAGCAAAATGTGAAAAAATTAAAATGGGCGCTGGATTTTTCGCACAAGTACGTAAAGAGTGCCAACAAAAGTGACATTATTCGAAATCCTTTTTACAATGCATAATTTTGTTATTAAAGGAACAAACAGGATAAAAATGTTGATTTGCCCTCACCACCGGGCTACACACCGTCCGGAGCATTTTTGCAAAATCCGGAGATGCAACGAGAAAACGATTCTAATCATCTGATCATTAAAAAATCATGGGACCTTGCACTGGGGCCTATCAAACAAGTTCCTATGAATTTGTTTATCATGTTTATGGCTGGAAATTCAATTTCCATTTTTCCAATAATGATGGTCGGGATGCTCATAACGAGACCAGTAAAGGCACTTTTCTCCCTTCAGCAAAGTAAGAATTTCACAAGAATATTTAAGTACAATAATATATGAATAATTTATGAATCTTTAATAATTCGGATACAAAGTTTCATTTTTTTATATACAATTTCCTTTTTTTTTTCCAGCTTTCAAAGTGATCGAAGGGACTCACGTGTTTGGCCAGAAGTTTGTATTTTTCTTAGGGCAATTGGTGAACATAGCATTGGCTCTTTACAAATGTCAGTCAATGGGTTTACTGCCGACGCACGCGTCAGACTGGCTGGCTTTTGTCGAGCCTCAAGCCAGATTAGAATATTCCGGTGGTGGTCTTGTTTATGTTTAATCTCACAAGAAAAATCACTTTGTGACTACAAGCAATTAAAACATTCTTTTATTAAGTAAAAATAATTTGAAGTACGGAGAAGACGGGTCCAGGAAATAAATTTATGTACAGTTTGTAGGAAGCTTATATTGTCAAAAAATGAAAAAAAAAATCATCTCAAATATACGTAAATGTCAATTGAATCATTTGCATTATCATCTACAGCCTTCCATGTCTCCATTTGCTTCCTCCATGAGGAAATTTACTTCTTTTTGTGCTCATCCGCAAGCTCCTTTAATCTCATTATTATCTTTGATGGCTCATCTACCCTTGGTACCTGTTGAGATAATTATAGAAATGAGTCGCAATTGTTGTTAACGTTAAAAATAAAGATGTCCGTATCATGAATTTTTCTCAATGCTGCGTACTTACCTCATAATTTTGACTAATGTACAATCCGGCGTAAATACCAATTCCTAGAGTGATCTGAAAACAAAAAAATGAAATAATTCAAATTCAAAATGACTTCGCTCTAAAGGTTAATTTCGTAAATTTGGTATCCGAGATAGAATTAATCTTACCAAAAACTTGAACATCTCGCGACTGAAAAAGAAAAGCAGCTTTGCACTCTAAATATTTGTCTTGATAAAAATCGCGAAGCAACCGCGATTAAAATATTGGTTGCCTTTCACCTACTGTAAACATCGACGAGTGTCAACTTTGAAATCATGCGGACGAAATATATATATATATATAATAACGAAAATAGGTATCAAAGTAGAAAAATAATTTTGTTTCATTTATTTATTCTTCATTTGTAAATTATTAGTCGATTAATGTTAAATGAAGGAAAAAATTTGTCAGACATTATTGACATACAAAAAATGAGATACAAAGACGAACATGAAGGTCTACGTTCCATATTCTTATAAATAATTGATTGGTTACTAAACAATTAAATGGTCATACCGATTGATATCGATTAATTTTTAAGGGATTGAGAAAGTAGCAAAAACCAAAGTTGTACAAAAAACTTTACGTAAATTCCTCCGCTCCTCCTTCGAGGTGACCGGCGTGTGTGCTTTCAGGTGAAAAAATAATTTCTTTATTCTACACGTTACTCGATGTGTTGGGGTGGAAGAAATAACTGATACGGTTTGCGTCACTTTGCTCTCAAAAGACTTTCACCCGCTGGACACCGAGGAACAGCCGTTTCGCCAAATATCAAATTGCCCGAGTAAACTCTGACCTCGTGGTCAGCGCGATTGTTTTTTTTTTCATCCCTCCGATAATTCATAAGCAATAAGGTAAAATTCGTTTAAAAATCCTACGAAAATGAAGTAATCCAATTATAACGATTTATAATAACTGTAAATAAATGAAAAATACAGTTTTACCATATGGTACAATTGTCTTGAGAAAAAAAGTAGATTTTCTTTTATAAATGTACTGAATTTTTAACATCAGTCTTTTTCAATTTCCACAAATAAATGTTTTTATTGTACAGCCAGTTCACTAAAGTCAAATATTTTTTAGAAATACCGTCAAGATGCCGGAAGCAATGACAGCCAAGGAGGTTCGCCAGGCGTACATTGATTTTTTCAAGAGCAAAGGTCACGAATATGTTCATTCCAGTTCGACTATTCCTCATGATGATCCAACTTTGTTATTTGCCAATGCTGGCATGAATCAGGTAAGAAATTTTCTACTGCTGTTCAAAACGATTGAAAAGTAATTTTATTCATTTTCATAGACACAAAACATTTTTAATTTTTAAATCTAGTTCAAGCCGATCTTCCTGGGTACTGTGGATCCCAACAGTGACATGGCAAAGTGGGTCAGAGTGGTCAACACTCAAAAGTGCATCAGAGCTGGAGGAAAGCACAATGACCTTGACGACGTTGGCAAAGATGTCTACCATCATACTTTCTTTGAAATGATGGGCAACTGGTCTTTTGGAGATTATTTCAAAGTGAGAATAAATTTCTATTCTGGATTTTGGAGCATCTCTCTCATCAAACCTTTTTTTCATGTACAAATTAATTTTTGCAGAAAGAAATTTGTACCTGGGCTTGGGAATTCTTGACTACTGTTCTCAAGTTGCCAGGTGACCGTCTGTACGTTACTTACTTTGGTGGTGACAAAAAAGCTGGTCTTGAACCAGATAACGAGTGCAAAGACATTTGGCTGTCATTAGGGTAAATATTCGACATTTTCGTTTCGTATTTTTCTCAATAATTGCACTTTTAACATAATAATCGAATTTACATGTTCACAGTGTCCCGGCAACGCACGTCTTACCTGGAAGCATGAAAGACAATTTTTGGGAAATGGGAGAGACCGGCCCGTGCGGCCCGTGCAGTGAATTGCATTTCGACAGAATCGGTGGACGCGAGGCTGCTCATCTCGTCAACGAGGACGATCCTGACGTTCTCGAAATATGGAATCTCGTCTTTATTCAATATAATCGGTAAAATATCCTCGAATTCGCTACAACCGCTTCAGTTCTCAGTTCATACTATTAAATTATTAAAAATCATCAACGTTTTGGAGCTTAAAAAGTGAAATTTGAAACGCAGTATCTTTGCTCTTTTAAAAACTAATTTATATATTTTTTTTTCATTTGCAGCGAATCAGACGGCTCGCTTCGTTCGCTGCCGAAGAAACACATCGACTGTGGTCTCGGATTGGAACGTTTGGTCTCCGTGATTCAGAACAAGCGTGCGAATTACGATACCGACTTGTTCCAGCCTCTCTTCGACGCGATACAAAAGGGAACCGGCGCCCCCGCCTATCGAGGAAGAGTCGGAGACGATGACTCCGATGGCATCGATATGGCGTACCGAGTATTGGCCGATCATGCTCGTACGATCACAATTGCGCTTGCCGATGGTGGAATGCCGGATAACACCGGACGAGGGTAAAAAATTTTTTAATTTATCAAATTTCAAAATCAAATTTTCCTCTGTGGAGCCAAAAATGGATTCCTGTTAATACATTTTTTTTTCTCAACATTTCAGTTATGTACTGAGAAGAATTTTGAGGAGAGCCGTACGTTACGCGACCGAGAAACTCAACGCCAAACCCGGATTCTTCGGTACTCTCGTGAACGTCGTCGTCGAGTTGCTCGGCGATGTATTTCCGGAAGTGTGCAAAGATCCCCAGTCGATAATCGACGTTGTGAACGAAGAGGAGACCCAATTCCTGAAGACACTCTCCCGTGGTAGAAATCTACTGGACAGAACGATCGCTAAGCTCGAAAATACGAAAGTTTTACCGGGCGAGGTCGCGTGGCGATTGTACGACACTTACGGATTTCCGGTCGATCTTACCCAACTTATGACCGAGGAGAAAGGACTTTCCATCGACATGGCGGGTTACGAGGAGTCCAAGAAACTGGCGCAGGTAAAAAACCAAATACTTTGCAACTCTCATTGTAAAACATAAAAATTTATATTCCTCATTGATTCGAAGCATAATTATTTGATCAATGTTACGTCACATTTTCGTTTGTGACTTTTAAAAATCAACTTTGTATCATTTTTGCGTGACAGATCGCTTCTCAGAGCAAAGCCAATAACGTCGACGACCAAATAAATTTGGACGTTCACGCGATAACGGAGCTCCAGAATAAAAAGATTCCTCCGACCGACGACTCGTTCAAGTACAATTATAAACCAGAGTCCGTCGACAAAAACGCCGAGTACGTTTTCGAGTCCTGCACGGGAAAGGTAATAGCGATTCGCCGTGACAAGAAATTCGTCGACGTTGCCTCGTCCGGCGAGGAAGTTGGAATTCTTCTGGACCGTACGAACTTTTACGCCGAGCAAGGTGGACAAATATACGATGAGGGATTCCTGGTTAAAGTCTCGGACGACAAAGAAGAGAACACCGAGGTCCGCGTGACGAACGTCCAGGTACGGGGTGGTTACGTTTTGCACATTGGAACCGTAGGCGCCGGAAGCTTGAAGATCGGTGACAAGGTCAACCTGAACGTGGACACCGCGCGAAGACGCTTGGTCATGAACAATCACAGCGCGACGCACACGCTGAATTACGCCCTGAGAAACGTTCTCGGGTCGGAAACCGACCAGAAGGGCTCCCTCGTCGCTCCGAACAGACTGCGCTTCGATTTTACGAACAAAGGTGCTATGAATCCCGCTCAAGTCAAGAAAACCGAGGACATCGTCAATAAAGTAGTTCAGGATAATAAAAAAATTTATGCCAAGGAGAGTAATCTGGCTGTAGCTAAAACTATAAAAGGATTGCGTGCTATGTTCGACGAGGCTTATCCCGACCCGGTCAGGATTGTCAGTCAGGGAGTGCCGATCGAGGAACTAGAGAAAAATCCTCAGGGTTCCTCAGCGACGGATACCAGCGTTGAATTTTGCGGAGGAACGTAAGTGCAATTCTTTAATTAAGGCTTTAATTAAATTCACGTATGTACAAATATCTCATTGGGATTTCAGGCATTTGCACTACACCGGGCACATCGGCGACTTTGTGATAACCGGCGAAGATGCAATTTCGAAAGGAATTCGAAGAATCGTCGCCCTGACCGGCCAGGAGGCCAACAAGGCTCTCAAGAGAATGGAATTGCTGCAGAGTCGCTTGGACAAGATTCAGGTCGAGGTCGAAGCCGATAAAATGTGCTCGGATTCGAAAGAGCACGTGAAAAAAATTGTCGAGCTGACCGACGACATCTCGCACGCCACGATTGCGTACTGGAAGAAGGACGAGATGCGGAATACTTTGAAAAATCTGAAAAAATCGCTCGACGATAAGCAGCGTGCCGCAAAAGCTGCGATCGTTACTAACGTGGCTGAAGCAGCCTCGCAGCTGATTCAGACGAAAGTTGGCACTCCGGTCCTCGTCGAGGAACTCGAAGCGTTCAGCAATACGAAAGCTCTCGATATGGCTCTGAAAAAAGTAAGAACCCTTTCGCCCGAGACGAGCGCGATGTTTCTGAGCGTCGATCCCGAAACTAAAAAGATTTTCGCTCTCAGCGCTGTACCAAAAGTGAGTCTATTCTTTTTTTTAGACATATACAAAAATTTCCAGTAATATTCACACTTTTATTTATTTTATTAAAAATTCATTCATTGTCTTTTTGTTGATAGAGCGCCGTTGCCAAAGGACTGAAAGCGAATGACTGGATAAAGTCTATTTCGACGCTGATGAACGGAAAAGGCGGTGGAACGCTGGAGTCAGCTCAGGCATCTGGCACAAATTTCGCCAGTCTTAAAGAGTGTTTATCAGTTGCTCGTGACTTTGCGAGCACAAAACTCGGCTTGTCCGTCGCAGGTAAAGCCGCATGAATCTCAGACTTTATCAGCTTTTACTTACCGTACTCGGAAACTTTTAAATTTGTATTAAAAAAAAAAGAAACAAACCGAACGTGCCTGAATAAATAATTTGGAATGTGACGAACGAATAAATAATTTGGAATGTGACGAACGCTGCTTGCTCTTGGAATCTGGGCAGAATTTTAAAGACGATTGTTCCAACTCTTCGTTTGTGTAGAGAAAAATGAATCGTCGAAGGGATCGAGAGACGAGGCTCCGTGTCCCAGGAGCTCCGAGGATCTCGTCCTGCACACCGTGGCCGGTAGTTTGCGAGGGAATTTAGCGCGGATCGTTGCGAAATGGAGCGGCAAAGAATTAATAATCAAAGATGAAAGAGACGCCAAATCTTCGAACAACTTGCTTCTAAGAAAGGGAGACCTCGAGTTACGAGAAGGACCCGCGATCGCTTTCTACCTGGCTAACTCTCAGCTTCGACGGGACGATGATTTGTACGCGTCGAGTCAAGTCGTCCAGTGGATTACCTACGCGGAAAATCACGTAATACCGCAAGTTTGCGCTCTCGTTCTGTCCGTCCTGGATAAAAAATCGAAGAACAACGCTCAGGGAAACCAAGCCGCAAGAGACCAGTTGATAAAGTCTCTCAAGGGGCTCGATCGAATTTTTCTCGAAAAAACGTATCTCGTCGACGAGCGCGTGAGTCTCGCTGACTTGGCACTTTTCTGTGCCTTGCATCCGCTCTACGAGCATCTCTTGGACTCGACCAGTAGACAAAAATACGGTAATCTTACGAGATGGTTCACCACCATTCTCAACCAACCCGTTACTCTGTCTGTCGTAAAAAACTTTGAATATTGTAAAAAGCAAGGTAAGGAATTCGCATTTTGAGATTATTGAATTTGTACGAGTACTTTTTAATAATACGTCTTAAGGAACATTACACACGTTTAAAATTAACAAGACTCTGTGCTCTCTTCGTCCGGCTTTTTGATATTGCAATCGTACATGTGTCTCATCTCTTTCAGGAGATGCGACAGATTAATTCCCATTTTAGCGGATATCGGGACTATGGGTAACGAGACTTTTTCCTTGAGTAATTTCAGATTTTCCTAAAAATAATTTTTTGCTTGAGAAATGATGCTCGTCAATGGATAAGTTTTCTACTTAAAATATTACCTGTGCATTCGGCAAATCGATTTTGTTGGCTATCAATAGTTTCGGCCTGTGCATGAGTTTCCAGTTGAACTGCTCAATCTCATTTTTCAAAAGTTCGTACTGTTGCCAGGATTCTTCCTCGCTCAAGTCTATTATGAACAGGAGGGCCGCACAACGCTCCGCGTGTTTCAGAAAAGTTATACCCAGGCCTCTGTTCTTGTGAGAATCCTCGATGAGTCCAGGCAAGTCAGCAACTAAAATTTTTTTATCTCGATACGATTGAAGCGAGAAAATATGCTTGATGGTGAAAAAAAATCGCTTACCTGCGATTTGTTCGTAATCGTCGTAAAGAACCATTCCCAAATGAGGCTTCAGAGTCGTAAATGGATAAGCAGCAACTTTGGGTCTCGCACGCGAAATCGCTCTGAGCAACGTACTCTTTCCTGCATTCGGAAGACCGATCTATCGAGAAAAAGAAGAAATTACTCAAAATTTACTTTATTGTTTACGATGAATAACTATTTTTATTCACCAGTCCGATGTGAGCCATGCTTCGGACTTCCAGCACGTATTCTCTTTCTTCACCGACAGCCCCGTATTCGCAGATTTCCGGCGATTGTTGAGTATCGGAAGTGAAAAACGCGTTCCCGTGACCACCGGCTCCGCCGCGAGCGGCGATGAATATCGTTCCGGGCTCGTCAAGATCGGCCAATATATTGCCATCAGTGTTGCGAACTATCGTGCCAACTGGTACCTTTACTATCTTGTGATCCGCGTTCTTGCCATAACAATCTTTGGAGTATCCCTTCTCGCCATTTTCAGCTTTTATCGAGTGGGTTATGTGACTTAGATCCTTTACTTCTGTACAAACCTGAAAATCAAAGAAAATACATTTTAAGGATGTATAAGCATGTTTTTTAAAATATGAGATTTGGATAAATTTTGATATGCTGATTCGATATATATAAAAAAATTTTGTGTCAAATTTGAAATCATTTTATTAAATGGTTCAAAAGTCAAAAAAAAAACTTCAAAGTTAACTCTGAATACCTTGAGGCGTCTAATCAATTAATCGGAATAGAGCGCATTATGCAAAGTTGTATGAATCGTGCGCCTAGAAGAACAGCAAAATATCAATTCAAACACGTCAATAAAAAGTGGCCGCGTTGTCGCTCGTGAATTTAAAAATATTTTTAAATTATTTTTTTTTACGTATTGGTAATAGTGTACATTTTTTTCTAAAGAATAATTTCAATATGTTTGACTGCACTTTCCACATTTATTTGTTCAAAGAATGAACAACTGCTTTTAATCAATTGACAATTTTTGAAGCTCACTTCGAAGAGTACGTGCCCTCCGTGACCGCCATCTCCTCCGTCCGGTCCAGCCCGATCGTTCACCCAGAGTCTCATAAAACTTACGGCTCCGTCGCCACCGATGCCACCAAAAGTTCGAACTTGCTTTATGTCCACGAAGTATTGATCAGTACTTCGACGCGATCTTGGCTTGAGACTTCTCAAGGCCGTGGGTGTACTTTTTCGTCGGGAATCAGCGTGACCTACTGTTCTCCGGAATTCGATGAAACATTTTGTACTCGATGAATCAAATTCCAAAAGTTTGTATTGTTGGCCGACGAGCTTGCATATCGTCGGCAGTCGAAGACGGTTCAGACAATTCATCTGCAAGTAAACAGATTTGTCAATTTTTGATTTTTGCATTTTATACAGGAAAAACAAAAGAACCAATATTTTTATCTTGATATTCAAATAATAATGGTTTATTAATGCAATCCGTTAAAATGACATTAAGTTGATAGTGTACCTATGTCATCGAGTGACTGTGACGGACAGATTTTTTTCCAAAACTTCTGTTAAAAGTTGTTGGTGTATTTCTACAATTCTGCTTCTGTACAACGGTACAAGATCTGACTGATAACTTATTCTATAAGTCCTAGTAACTTTGCCATCAGGAAATGTATAATTTCTGACCAAGTTTACATTCTGTACGATATTTCCAAAAAAACTGTGCAAGACCTTGTGGAAATTTGATTCTTGAAAATCTTTTGAAACAGAGAAGGTAATATCAAATTCGTAAATGGGCGGATTCAAATTGGTCAAGTCTTTTGATGTGGAAATATCAGAATTGATTTTCGGAGCAAAATCTTTGAGCGAGGGTAATTTGGATCTTTTGAAAATATGTGTCAGAGAGTTTTGCACATTGAATTCTTTGTGCAGGCCTCTGTAACCTGTTGAGCAGTAATTTGAGAAATTTATCACTCCAAAAGGTTCTACGTTCGTAAGAATAAAGTTTCCGTAGGCAGACATTTCTTTGACTTTCCAGGAATCATCCCAACGTCTCTTAGGCTCGTCCGTCAAAGTTCCACCCTGCCCATTGCAAAGAGTCATTAAAATAAAGCCGTCGTCTTCCAAAAATTTTTCTATGGAAATGAAAAATTTCTTGAGCAATTCTCGATTCTTGTCCAACCGCATTTTTCCGCCAACGTGAGGAAAATTGAATATTATCTTATGAAAGCGCTCCGATCGCAGGATCGGATGATCCTCTACTTTGGTCGCATCGACTCCTAAAATGACGCGAATCCCTAAAACCGAAAAATTCTACAATTTTTTCGAGAACAAGCTCGAACTTTTTTCTTCTTCGTCATACTGACCATGGTCACGGAGAAAATCTATATTATTTCTCGTTATCTCGTGAACGATTGAGGACTCGTAACAGGAGGCAGTTACTGTCATGGGCAGGTTATGTTTGACCAACGAGACCGCAAAAGAAAAATTGCCTTCTCCTAATAGCAAAACTTTGTCATGCTCGCGAAAATTCGCAAGTCTCATCGTCTTAAATTTTTACGTTTCGTAACACTTGTACCAATAATGAAAAAAGTACGACTTCAAAGTTTTTATTGTTGAACGTACCGTGTATTAGAACATAAGCGCGGAAAAATTATTTAGCCGCCTACGCGAATACGAATACAATCAAATCACTTATTGTCTCTCCATCCACAGACAAATTTTTTCTCTGCGATTCAAAACATTTTCGAATTCCGACTTTGTTGGTTTAGCATTGTAAATATACATACGACAAATCGCAAAAATACAATCCTCCGTGACTCTAGACAATCGGATTTGACACGGCTCACCCACGTGTCGAAGTTATATTATATAAATTTATACATAAGAAAGCTATGAATGAATTTGATGAAGCGCCCGGTGTATAATATTTTTATTTCGGGACAAAACTAACGTCTATAAATGTAAACTGTTTCCGGAGTCAATAAGAAAATTTCTATTCTCGTCTTTACGATCGCAACCTCATTTTTTGATCAACAAAAAGGGGAGTTTATTTACAAAAATAAATATCCGCCCCGTTGATATTTCTTTGTTTTCATCATGAAGAAAAACATCGTGAATTTATTAAATACGCTCGTTAAAGATTTTTTCACGGAACAAATTGAATATAATTTTTCACAGAATATCGTGCATCAATCTTTTTCGAGGTACGCCTGGCAATTGGCCATCGGAATTCGTACGTAACACACGAATCTGCATCATCAGGTTGCCTATCAACAGGCGTTATTACGCGTATACGTCGCGTAGTTGGCGATCCCAGCTCAAGATACTACACCGAAAATAAAAGCAAACGAGATTTTTATCTTCGATCAATATGAGTCGCAGACGAGTGTGCGATCACGAATAAAATTGTCAAAAACATTTCCTGCTCGATCGGTCTGGCTCAAACGTGGGTATATATGGATTTTTTTTTGTCACGAATCTAGAGAACGTACGAAACTTTCGATCGACGCGATGCATACATATTTCATGTATACGGACGTAGAACTCTCGCGATCAAGCCAGACATGGGGACACAAACGTGTACTTTCTTGGAAACAAAGAAAATTATAAAATTGGGCTTTAGGTACAATAACTGGTATATACGAGAAAAATATCTAGCGCGGATACATGTATATCATATCTATATCTATATATATGTATATATTTTTGACAGCAGAAATAATTGGCTCATTAATTTTCGTGAAAAAGAACAAGAATAAATCAATCTTTACAATGTTTTTATTTTTGATAACAAATGAGCAAGTGTCAAGCGCAATTTACACTGAAATAAGATTTGGACGAGACGTTAAATTTTCCGTGGTGTAAAATCGTCCTTGATGTCATCCTTGCTCTCCTTTCCGCTTCTCTCTCTCTCTCTCTCTCTCTCTTTCTCGTTCCAAGAGCTCATCGCAGTTTGTCGACGCAAAAATATGTCGAGATGCCACGGATCGCCTTGTAGAGTTCAAAGTTCAAGTTCGTTCCCTATTTCCTTCGATTATCACGGAAGGTGCGGTTTTCAACATGGCGCATTTTCATTTCTAAAACACACACACGCCTTATCGTGTACCCCTTTTACGCGTGTAAAGCGCTTTCTTCGTGTTACAGAATAGCTGACAGATCGATATACGAGGACAAAGAGAGAGGGATCATCCTTTTTTCATTTCTATATCTTCTCGAAACGGCGTTGCGTTTCATTTATTCAATACTCCACCGAAAACGAACTTTTCGAGCTTGGAAATCTCGAATGAATTTCGTGTTCCCCGTCAAAGAACCGCCAAAAAGTCATTGCAAAAAAAAATGAGAGACGATTCGTGAATTGATCAGTGCGATTTTTGGAATCAAAATTCACAACTTCATCGTAATTATATTTATATACAACTGGAAATTTCGGGAAAAAAGAATTTTCAAAGTGACGAAAATGCATCATTTGGCACTTCCGGTCGCAAAAATCTCAGCTAGCGAGCACGAAGAAAAGTGATTAGGTAAGTAGATATGCAAAATCGCTGCAAAAAAGACCTTGCGAATCGGCATCGCGATTGATGCAAATTGATGCCGCGAGATGGCGCAAGGTTTTCCCACGATCGCGCGGAAACCGAAAACTCCACCTACTCTCTCTTTCGTCCTCGCGTTTACCAAATACGTGTCACCGTCTTTACAACGTACAAATACTAACTCAATAATACGCATATGGGACGTATTATTGTGTACGTATTATTCCTGTATTTTACGAGCGTTGAAAAGCTCACGTCCGTCCCTAAAAGCTCGCGCGGCCTCTCGTTATTCCGCCCTTATTTCCGCACGATCACGCGAAGGTGATGAAAATCGTAACGCGACGATTATTCTCAGTTTTTTCGTACCAATACTCATTCTACGGAAATGTAAGACTTTATTCGCGAGGCTCTACATCACGTGCTTTTTCTTCGCTCCTTCGATCTCTCGCCTTAGCACGGCGTATTCCATTCTACACACGTCTTTAACCTTATACCACCCACGTAACGCGAAGCATATATGTATATACATGTATGTACTTACTTTTATCCGTGAAACATTCGATTTTGTGTGCAGTCCGGCCTCTAAACATCTCTTTCATCAAGTTCCGAGTAAAAATCGCGTCTAGACCATTGTAATGAACATTATTTATCAGGATTGTCACGCACACTGTTCGGCTTGGTCGTCGCCAAACATTAATGACAATAGAAAGACCTCAAATTTCTGTTTGATGTCAACTTGTTGATATTTTGGTTTATCTCGCTTTCCCCCGTTTGCTCGACGACCCAGTTACTTCAACGAAAGGCATATTGTATATCTGTTCCGAGAAAACATCGGAGGTATCGAATGTTCCAGGCTCTTATGGCATATTTTTTCATTCCTTTCCTTCTGCTTCTTCGCCAAGTTTTGTAATAGAGGATGTTGAAGAAATACTTCTCGGGTTTCTGATCGGAAAGCGCAAAAGCGAAGCGCGCAGAAGGAAAATTGTCAACGTCGGCCATGAACTTCGAAAGGAAAAACGTTCGCTCGTCGAACAAATTCGCTTTGTTGATTTATGCAACGTGCGAAGACGAACATATGTCGGGGACGCTCTGGAAGAGGTTACGAAATTGCCAAATAATAATAAAAGCGTTCGGAGGTTATGTCGAGGAAAACTTGGACGGTGTAATAGAGTCTTCGAGTCCAAAGTCAATAGAGTCACGAAAGTACGCGAGCGAAACAATAAGGTGGTCGGTCGAGGCCGAGATCGTGCCCGCAGCCCTTTGTTTCTCTCTCTCTCTCTTTCTCATTCCCTCCAGGACGTTACGTCGCGACAATAATGGAGGCGAAATGAATAACGAGCGGGCCGAACTGATGATTTTTTAATCGCAAGCGGATCAAACTGGCTTTCTCAATTGAAGGATGTAAAAAACTTCACTGTCGAAAGTACTGGATAAATTCGTGCGCTGGTGTATGTTCGAGCGCACAGGCTCGCATACATTGTGATGACAATAAAAGTTTATAGAAAGAGAGCAAGATAGCGGCGCGAGAGACACTCTTCGACCAAGTGGAATCTTCGTTGAGACCGGACGTTATTCCGCGCGCTCTGTAGACCCGTACGGACACGATTTCGCCCGAGCCTTCGCGTATCTTCTCGAGAGAGCTGTCAAAGGTCGACGAACCGGGTTTACACCAGCTCGCGCAATGAAATATAAATTGGTATACGGCTGCGCTCTCATCTGAGAACGTACTTTTTCATTATCCAATATATTTTCCCCTCTCGAGCCTCCAAGACGAGAAATAAAAATAAGGAGTTAAAATAGAATTTGTAAACGTATTTTGTATATTATTTTACTACTTTATTGAAAAAAGGGCAGTACGTTAGCTCTACTCTTCACTTTTCTGCTCGAGACCATATTTTAAGCTACATTTGGCTTTTTAAAACTGCAGATGAGTTTTTTTTTGAGTAAATTTATTCCGAATTAAGGAGGTTGGCTACATAAAACGAAATGATGAAAATTCGTTCAAATTTGGAGAGAATATTCTTCCATATGAAATACGTGAATACAATTTTTTT
>JAPYYW010001564.1:0-47732 GCA_030522545.1 Cremastinae sp. A BG-2022a
AATCGAGAAAAAAAAATTCAAAAATTTTTACGAATTTTTGAAGGTATACCCCTTTCCATTTTTTCAAAAATCTTCAAGGGCTAATAACTTTTTAAAAAAATGATGAATTGACGTGATTCTTTCGCCATTCGCTTCGTTTTGCAAAAAACTTTAAGAATCACCCTTAATAAAGTCGATTTGGTCAAGAGAAAGAAAATATATCGTTAATTGAAATTTTCATGAATCCCCGAGACCCAGTGTGACTGACCAAATTTTTTTTTTAATTTTTTAAATTCGATTTTAAAACCCTATTCGATCGGAAATTTCCTGTAGATAACGAAAATGATCACTATTCGGGGCGAAATTCAAGAATTCATATTGAAAAATAGAAGAAACTGATCGAAAAATCAGTTTTTATAAATAAGTAACTTTTTTTTTATCCACACAAAATTTTGCGATAAAATATCATCATATATTAAAAAAGACATGAGGCCTCTAATCGATTCATCGGAATTATGTGATATTATGTAGTGCATTATGCAAAGTTGTATGAATTGTGCGCCTAGAAGAACAGCAAAATATAAATTTAAACACGTCAATATAAAAAGTGGCTGCGTTGTCGCAATATTAAAAGTGACCCAGCGAGTGTCGTATAATAAGATCGATAAATTGATCGAGAGCTAACCTTCGACTTTTTGTGACTTAAAAATCGAATCCTTCGTTGATGTGTCAACAATGGAGCAACGGAAAAGCAATAAGGCGTATATCGAGTTGCTCGAGGTCAGGAAGCATAAGGGATTCGAGAAATTCCGTCGGGAGATTCATTCTGGTCACTCGGAGAATCAATGACTCACCGGCGAATGCTCTTCTCTGCATGAATACTCGGCTCGCGACCGCACGAAAAAAACATTCCAGGAGCACAAGACTCGTACGTATCTTGCCTCTTCCTCGATTCTCCTCCATTTTCCTCTTCTCTTCTTTTCTTTTTGAATTATACGCGCAACCCGCCGTATATATTGTATTCCCGAAGAAAAGGACAAACCAAGGGGTCCATTACTGGAATTCTCGCTCTCCCTCCTTTTATCTCTCTCTCTCTCCCTTATGTCCCCCGCACGAGCTTCGGCATTCGAGAAGGAACGAATCGACGGTGAGACACCCGGGGAACGATATGGGATCGACCAGGAAAAAAAATAGAAGAAAAATACTGGATAGAGAACGCCATGCACGGACTCGCTCGTTTCATGCACCGGGTCACTTCCGTCCTTTTTTTTTCTTCCGTCAAATTCTCGTCGTTAAATTTTATCAATTGTTCTTTTTTCTCTCTTTTACTATATGCTCGTTTAAAAAAGTGCACAGTTTTTTCATACCAAGTCGTGATGAGAATTGACTTTGATGTTTGATACTAGCTGTTATTGAGATTTAAAAAAGTACTATAGCTCATCAGCGCTTATTTTTCTACACTGTAAAAAATTTCGCGGTGTTGACCAAATTGTGTGAGTGGTAAAAGAGTGAAAAATCGATATTTTCAGCAACAGGAATGGGCGGAGCTCGATACTTTCCTGAAAAATAAACATTTTTCAATGGATGATGTTTATTGCAGCATCGATGAAATAAACATGACCTATTGAAAAATTATTTTAATTTCTCATAAAAGTATTGAGCTTCGCCCATCGCTGTTCAGCAATAAAACTTTACGTTTCTGGCAGTCCAGTCTATTAAGTGGTAATAAACGAAAGAGAATTAACGTGAAAAATTTAGTACATGTCAGGTACTTGAGCTGAAGCTTGGCATACCAAAACATCATTTTATGACCCATAATCCGAATATCATTAATCTAATCGGTCCTCTAGGTTCACCTGTATAGTTAATCAGGTTTGAGGGAAACATAATTATTTTAAGGAACTGATACTTAAATATAAAAATTTTTAAAACATTGACAGAACACTTGCTGCTCAATATCAACGTTGCATGTATATGATAAAAATTAGTATAGACATTTTTTTTTAAAGAACAAGTCTAGATAGTAAATTACCCTACATCAGGGTAAATCTCTGCATTTAATAATATACGAACTTGTTAACATGAAATTTTTAACGAACCGAGTTTCATACAATGTGCATGAATCTTACAAACAAATCGAAACTTACATTATTCAAAAATTTTCTTGATATTTACAAAATTGCAAACAACTGTTATTTTAACTTTTTTTGTTCAAACTGAATAATGCTTCCTCGGTGTTGTACAAAAAATTGTTCAAAGTTTTAAAAGCCTCGAGCGTGTAATATACACAGGAGATAATGTCGTATAGAAAAATGTAATTTTTAATACCGGCGACTTTCCGAATCGTTTGATCTTAGAAAAATACTCTAGCTATTCTTTTCTAATTGAAATTTTTGACAGATATCATCGAGATATCTATTTATGTATTTCATTTGAAAGAAATCTCTTATCTACAGAGAACGTCATTCTCGAAGTAAAGTGTCGCTTTCATTAGATGACTATCGATGAACGAAGCATTATCTTGAATCGCTGCTGAAAAGTTGTGAAACACACTTATTCTTGATATTTATCCACATTTCAAAATCTCGAAGCACGAATATTCCCTGCCGAAAAAAATAAAAATATTTTCTTTTTAATGAAAAAATAGTCCGAAATGTAATGTTCAATAAATATGAAAATAAATTACCAGAGTGATTAACGCGGTTCATGTATATAAAAATGGAAATAAAGAACAGAATAATTGGAGAATAATTTTTTGAAATGCGAAAAAGGGGGGACGTGTTAATATATAGTGTAAGGTTGTATGCAGTGGGACCTTTGAGGTTAGTGTACGGCCCTGAGAGAGTCCCATACGCGTCTCAGCTGCATAGAACGAGTCGCGTTGTCGTTTCTCGAAGCAGTGGCAGCGATCGTCCGCGCGAGTACGATCGCCTTCCGGACGCGATACGAACCTTCCAAGAATTTATCCTCAAACATAATCTGTTAATAAATTCGAACATAACCCCTTCGATACCAAATTTTCTCGGCCATGACCGCGAAAAAACAATTGGTAGCGAGCCAGAACAGGACCCCGTAGAGAAAAGATCGTTACCATTATACTAATTTACTCATAACCATTATTATATTGAATAAAGTATAAAATACACGATTTCGAAAAGATCAATCGAGGGGTCTCGTTGAAAAATAAATCATCATCGTCGCATGACCGGGATATCGACGATCCGATTTTTTGTTTATTGTTCGAGGATAAGAAATAATTCGATCGCGGACTCTTGCGGTTGTTTTGAAGGCAAAATCGACACGGTGTGTCTCTCCGTCAGACGCTGGCTGAATTTTGATAAAAGCCCTGACAGCCCTTTCATTGACAATACACGCACGAGATTTGCCTTATTGCGGATGAGGATAAATAATAAAAGCAGCGACGGCGGAGCGAGAAAAAGGGAGAGAGAGAGAGGTGAAAAACAGCAGTGCGCGCCGAGCAAGCGAGCGAAAAGTAAGCGTGAGAAGGAGAGAATGAGGGAGGGGAGAGGAAGGCGCGGAGGGAGTGACAAAGTTTAAATATTTTCTTGGAGGGAATTCTCCAGCGCACAGTCTCATTCCAGTTGAGAGGAGAAAACTCGCACCCGCATATGCGGAGGCATATACACACGAGCGCGTATTGTATATACGTACGGGGGAACGCGGCGAGAAGTCTCGAAGCAAACACGAAACTTCTCACAGTCACACAAGTTCAGTCCCTCGCCGCGCAGTGACGCTCGATCAAACGTCAAACTTCTTTCCGCAACTTTCGTAATCCGGAAAAAATTCATGTACGAACTCACCGAACAAAATTCATTTTAAATATCTGACGGATTTACTAAAAATAAATGCATAGAATGTTGAACGATATTGCTCTTGACAAAATAATATTTTCATTCAATCCTTTTTATGAATATATATTTTATTTAAAAATTTAATGAACTTACAGACAATTTATTATTTTAACAAAAAATGTAGGTTTTTGATAAAAATACGAGAAGATATATAAAAATTGGATTCATAAAGTGATTTTTGAGTGATTATTTTTTATTACGTTCAAAGTTCGTTATTTATGCGCCAATTGGATTTAAAATGAATTATTATATTACGAGTTTTTATTTTATAAAAGTGCGAGAGTGAGATTTAAAAATAATGTGCTGATGTTGGGAATATATTTATGAAGGCACGGTTCCCAAAACATTTTGTATCCGGTAAAAAACTGTCTCGGCAAACACAATAACTCGAAGCGGAGCGCGATCACGAACAAGAGTGCAAATGGAATTTTAGGATAGCGGAAGACCTGCGAGGATAATCCTCCGGTATATACACACATCTGCGAGAATGGTTCACACGAGTTATGCACAATGGGCATGCCTGCCCAGCACGTATCGGAAAAAGGTTCGTAAGCTCGCGTTCACCCTCGAAAATGCTCGATAACAGCAAACAAAAATTATTATTTTTTCACGATTATTTCTTATTTAGATTTTTACCACCATTTTCCACGAATATATTAATCATCTTTTCTTCGCTATTCTTAACAAAAATCTGTTCATTATTGATGAATCCAATATCTTTAAATAATTTACTGTATATGTAGATTTGAGAGTTTTTACTTGACATTGGTCTTCGAACATAAAAATGCGGATTCGTGCAATTAAAAATTATTCATGTAAATATTAAGGTCTTATTGCAGAATTGAATGATTGCAATGATATTTTGAATACATATATGTGATTATTAAAAAAATTATTTACATATTTAAAAAATATGTCATTATTATTGAGTAAAACTATAATTCTTTTTCCCTCAGTTTATATACACAGAGAAAAAAATGTTGGTTGAATCAACAAAATTTTAGTTGATTAAACCAAAATTTTGTTGAATCAACAAAATTTCACCAAATTTTTCTTTCAGTATAGTTTAAACACGGACATTCGATATAGAAAAAAAGAGAGCCGAGTGTTGCGTCCGTGCCGCTTTTCTCCATTTGCCAACTGCGCTATGATGCAGCTGCGAAAGCTTGAAAGCATCGTGACGTTTCCGGCAGCGGGCTTCTCAAACCCGGCCGCGCGTCGACTCGCCGCGATCGGTGAACGCCTTATTTGCAAAAATAACTTTTCATTTTTTTTTCCAAGCGAGAACTTATTCCGCAATGTCGTGTACACGATGGAAGTAGAAAAAAAAAAGAATTAACGATTATCCAATTTCTTGAATAATTGGCCAACGACGATGTTGCCTCATGAATTCAAAAATATGCGTACATGCGAAGAAAAAGAGAGATAATAAAATATAAACGTTGAAATTTCGTAAAAAATACCGTGAAGTTAACTGGCATAAACGTGTGCGCACGTGTGTGTGTGTGAGAGAGAAATATTGTGTTGGAGAGGGCAGCGAGGAAAGCCAGGGCAGCACCGATTTTCTCACCGTGAGAGTTCTCGATAATCCGTGGCAGCGCGCACTGGAAATGCTCGCCAAGCGCGCCGCGATGACGCTGTTCCGTGTACACCGCACACACTCAAAAGCCCCACGATTCCACACTGATTACGTCGGGTTCAGTAAACGAGCGAATATACGAATCATTCCGCTTATTGCTGTACATGTGTCTCGAACGTATATATATACTTTCTCACAAATCGACACACAAACGCATTCGCAATGATACTTCGATGCCGCTTCAATATACTCGAATACATGCGGATTAATAAAATGCGAAACTCGGCGCTTTTTTTCTTTCGAAACGTTCAATTGAAATTTCATTAACTTTATTGCATCCCCGTTATGACATTTGCAATATTCTACCTTTATTGAATATTTTTATCGAAATACAAACGTAATTGGAAACAAAGTAAAAGATAAGCAAAAGCGTGCGATTTGAAATGAGAGAAACTATATACATGCTCTTTTTTCCATCTCTCTTCACTTCGTTTATATCAATGGCAATATATGTGTATCTCCCTTTTTCTTAATGGTTAGCTTAAATTTGAAAATACAAAAATTATTTAATATTTCTTATACATTTTTTATTTTTTTTATTCTTTACCTTTTTATTTTATTTTTTTAAATATCGTGCACAATAAATATATAGTCTCAATCAGTACTAAAACACAAAAAATTTAAAAAAAATCGTAGATGCAAAAGTCTTAAGGCAGCCGAAATGGCGTAGAATCTCTCATATATCTATATTGTCTTTTTTATTTTTTCAAATATACTTCCAAATATATTAAGTTCTAATCGAAGTACACTGAGAAAAAGTGTTGATTGAATCTACTAAAATTTCGATGATTCAATAAATATTGGTTGAATCAACTGAAATTTTGTTGATTCGACGAAATCAACATTTTTTCTCACTCATTGTCAGTGTAATTCTACACGGAGAGAAAAAGTCCGAGAAAAATTACCATGATGTCTCTATAAAGCGTGTGCAAACGACATGTATAGGAAATTTTACCGTGCTGCACGGTAAAAATTCTAACACTCTAGACCAATTTTTCCAAGATTTTTCAGAAAATTTCCGTGCAGCACAGTAAAATTTCTAACGTTTTAGACCAATTTTTTCGAAGATTATTCAGAAAATTTTCTATACATGTCGTTTGTACAAGCTTTATAGAGACATCACGGTAATTTTTCTCGAAATTTTTCTCGCAATTTTTCTCTCCGCGTACGAGAATAATTCTTATATAATTTTAGTCATAAAACAGAATAGTGAAAAATATTTTATTGAATACATGTACCGGTTATAATATAATATATAATAATAATATTGACAACAGCAACGTTAGTGCACGAAAGTTAAAATTGTGGGTATATAGTGTAATTAAGAAGAAAAGAGATGGAGTGTCGGAATACCGGTTTAGAGGATACGCCACGTGTACAGTAAACGTGATGTAGAGGTCCTGAGGGGATGCTACGCGATGAAGATAGTATACCTGATGATACACATGGAGTATCTCATACGACACAGGACGCCGTGCTTATCTGGACCTAATTATCTCCACCATTGCCTTGTGCCTGGACTTTCTCAAAAACACTTTCTCTTCTCCTCGTTTATTCCCTCGATAACGCGCATGATTACCAAATTTTC
The DNA here is from genome assembly GCA_030522545.1 of Cremastinae sp. A BG-2022a. NCBI lineage: Eukaryota > Metazoa > Arthropoda > Insecta > Hymenoptera > Ichneumonidae > Cremastinae sp. A BG-2022a. Next base: position 7,079 of record JAPYYW010001564.1, read on the forward strand.
ATTGTTATCAAAAAACATATTTTCATACGCACGTTCTAGTTTTTCCCCACTTTTTCGCTAATAAAACAAAAGATATATTTTTCACTATATTCAATGAATTCGATAAAAAATTATTAGTCAATTTAATTTTCTTATATTTTTTTATTTATTATTATCATATATCATCGATTACTTTTATATCATCAATAATAATTATATTCATAAACAATATACGGTTTAAAAAATTCGAGTATATCGTTAAACTTTTGGTACATGCATTATTCTGATGAGAAATGTTTCTATTTCTCGACGAAAAAGCCTGACAGTTTGGCCTATGATCCGTGAAATGAAAATACGGAAAAACGAGGACTGCGTTTATCCATGCCGCTCGGAAATATTATCGAGGGCGAAAGTAAGTGAAGAAATAAGAGTGTATTATTAACGTAATGGCTCGTTTCATTTTTCCCACGTCGAAAGTGTGCCCTCTGTTACGAAAAACCTATAAATATCGGAGTTAGTGTGTGTGTGCGCGCGCGCGAGCCTATCCCCGCGAATCTCGGAGCCCGCCGCGCGAGTTCACACGTAAGAAAGAAAACGGAACGAGGAAAAAGAGAAATAACAAGAAGAAAGGGTCTCTGCCTCTTTTCTGCCACTCAAATGAGGAAATGTGTGTGTTTCAGACAATAGAAAGAGTTCCATTCACTCGATTGTTTCCTGAAACAATAAATAAGAGTTTCTTATTGCGGAATTTATATAAAAGTAATCGGCCAATCGTTATATATTCATCTCGTTGCGAGATGTTTTTTTTTCTTTCAAGTTGTTTTTAAACTAGAAGTTACTTATTTTATGGGATCTCTATATACTTTTATGACATATACGCGGAGAGAAAAAGTCCGAGAAAAATTACCATGCTGTCTCTATAAAGCTTGTGCAAACGACATATGTATAGGAAATTTTCTGAAAAATCTTGGAAAAATTAGTCTACAGCGTTAGAAATTTTACCGTGCTACACGGAAATTTTCTGAAAAATCTTGGAAAAATTGGTCTACAGTGTTAGAAATTTTACCGTGCTACACAGAAATTTTCTGAAAAATCTTCGAAAAATTGGTCTAAAAGCGTTAGAATTTTTACCGTGCAGCACTCTCATACTCATACTCTCCGTGTATACTTTTATAGTTAAAATATTATTATAGGCGCATTATTTAACGCGTGGACAGAGCAAAATTTGAATCTATTGGAACGTCATCGACTCGAACAAACGAAAAGAACCTAATTCGTTATTCGATAAGTACGCAAAAAATATGCAACATCGCCGATAGCTAAAATAAATTCCTCGACACTTTACTGTATTGCGTTCGAAGGATGAAATGTAATGCCGCGTTCGTAATTTGACGAGAGAAAAATATAGTTAGCGAGTCGCACGAATCGATTGCGCAATAACACTATTCAATAATATTTCCGTACAATTACAAATAAATATAAAGTAACGACACACATTGACGAATAATAATCGTGTAAAAGACACGAAATATAATTTGCAATAAGTGAAAATGTCATTTTATTGCGATATACATCGTTCATTAAATAAATTCCGGTCCTAATTTTTTTTTTCAAAAGGAAAAACCAGCTCAGAAAAAAGTCGTTCATTTTTCAACATCGTATCTTCCCTATTCTATATACATAATAAATTTAACTGCACTTGTACAGCCACTGGACGAATCCAGAAAATTTTTATTTCTCGATTGGATTTTAGAGGGCTGGTCACATTCCTTCGAATCACTTTGAAAAATGATTCCCTTCAATTTAATGCATTGTAATTTAGGAAATAAAGTCTGACGAACTCAATATAGAGCAGAGCTTTATTCGAAGCAAAAAAAATTAATTGGGCAATTTTTTAAATAAATTCTTTTCGGAATGTAATGGATGCGAGGCTTGCGAAGCTGTATGACGAGAGTACGTCCTCGCCTTTCAGCGAGTCAAGAGTCGCAGACGTCGCTGTCATTCGACTCTTATAAAAAAAAACCATCGCGCATCAATCCAATCCTGATAATAAAATTCTTGTCGCGCGTTCGAGGACTATACATAATGACGTTACTACATCGCGAAAATTGTGACACAGTGACTAAAACACACGTATATATGTACTTCAAACGAATACAGTTGGTCACTAAATGAAATTATTACGCTGAAATGTGAATTGTGACTATAATTAATATAATTAAAGGATGGTATTACATAAAATGGCACCATCAGATAGCAGATAACGCAAGTGTCGATTTTATACAATTACAATTAGTCTCGGAACTTTTTGAATGAACTGATAAGTATATGTACATCGGTTGAGAAACAAATGAATAGTGAAACGAGAAGCGAATTTGGTTAATTTATACGGAGGGATTTGTACAGCGTGAAAGTGAATGGTTCGCGCCGTTTCGATTTTGCTATTCAAATGAGTAGCCATTTTGGACGTTTCATCGCGTAAATACATATATCCGAGTGCGAATTCCTGGTAGTCTCGATGGCAGTATCGTGTAACGCGGGAACGTGTCGTTTCTGTGACAAGAGAGTTCGTGAGAGGCATTTACGTGTCTCGTCTGTACGCGAGACTCGAACGAGACGAGAATACGATAGAGAGAAAGAGCTCCCCTTATTATTCCCTCCGCTTATTCCTTCTCTCTTCATTTATTCTTTTCATCGTGCTTTTTTCACCTTCTTCTTCTTCTTTTTCTATACACATCTCCTTTTTTTTCGAGGCAAAGTCAGAGAGGCGTACGCGCTTTTGCATTGAAACACACACGCATTGCCGCGCGTTTATTCCTCGTGACAGATATGCGCACAGTTCGCCTCGCGCCATCTGTTTCTGAAGATCGAGCGAGACGCGCTCGTGTACTCCCCCAACGATCCCGAGACCCAAGGCGCCAACCGCACTTCATTTCTATCATCATTATTCCTCACACTCGTACACGCCCGCATCGCCAGATTCGAATGTATCTCTTTGTATAGCTCGTCCAAAAAGTAACTTTAACATTTTTCGAGTTTTTTCTACAAAGCGTTTTATTACATTATAATGATAAAAAAAATTTTCTTTTGTCGCAGAAACGGGTTTAAAAGGCTCGTTCGGGTAAAAAAGAAGCCTGTGCAAATATCTTAATATTAATATTAAGCTCTTAATATTAATATTAAGATGGAGCGCATCGCACTTTTCGATTTTCCATAAGATAAGCTTAATAATAATGTCAGACAAAAAAGTATTAGCTTATTTTTTTCTAGAGAATTTAATGCTTAACAAAAAAGGTCATTAGATATTTTTTAATAAATCCACTTGTTCACAAATTATTCATAGTAAAAATTAAATTTACCGTCAATTTGGCCGATTTTTTAATTTTACAACAGAATTATTATACTTTCATCGATAACATATATATTCTCCAAATTGCATGTTAAATATAAATAGAACTTTAATAAGTTGCTAAACAATATAGTTTTTTCGTGCAAAAATAAAAAAAGAAAATGGAGCACTTTAATTTTCAATAGAAGTTAGCTTCAAAATTAGGATTTTTTAAAATAAAGAAATGAAGCATCATAATGAATTATTATTCGATTTCATTTTTGCATTGAATACACATATTTTTAAATGATCATTGTTAACTTTCATCTGTACCTTATAACTCAAAAAGCCCTAAAAATCTATTATTCACAATTTTGGATATAAAATAAATCCAAACTAGAAATTTAAAAATAGCAAATTAAGCATTTCTTATTAATAATTTTGAATATATTTTATCCAAAATTATAAATAATTTTCAGTACTTTAATGTCACGAATTTTGAAAAATAACAAATGAGTAACACGAATATTATATCAAATTATTATTATACGAATAAGACATTTTGCTGCTTATATGTTTTAATCAAAATAGGTATAACTTTTTTTCATGATTGCTCAGAAAGTGCGTTTTTCGAGCGTATTTTTGCATGCAGAAAAATATAATTGATACATACTATACATACTATATAAAGTTATAAACTATAATATATAAAACTCGTATAATTGAAACTGTTCCAACTGCCACACTCGTGCTCGTGTTCATGTCATTCGGAAATCATTTACTTTTTGCATAAGTATCATATAATATATTATTACATAAAGTATATGGAATTTTTAAATTAAGAATACATGAAAATACATATTTTCGGAGATATTCTAAGAAAATACATAACTTTAAAGTGTCTTACCAAAATGAAATAACAAAATCCTTTTTCACATAATTTATCCTTGATCCAAGAACAAATTTTGGTAAAAAAAACTCACCAGAAATGACATTATGCTTTGCCTTTTTCAGTGATAGTTCATCCCATCGAACAAAATTTAGTTATCGTGTTAGTTTTTTCGTCGAAATCGATTAATATAACAATGCAATGATGTATTATAAAAAGAATGTATATTACTTCGGTATGTATACTTGTTGTAAAAAAAAGCTAATGAAGTTGTGAACGAGCCTGTACCGAGATACGTCCTTTTTGCTCAAGATGCCTGGTCGTTCTCGTATGGTGCTTGAAAGGCCGCAATCATCGCTAATTAATTCCACTCGTGCGCAGAGCGCAGTTACAAACAAGCCGACAGGGTGCCTACATCGTACTGTGATTACGTTTATTATACATTATACGCACTTTTATGCAGTTTTCGACGAGCGTTATATGTTCAACAGCACCCGTTCTATCCACGTCAAAAACTTCAACGCTCTTTTTATTGTCCCGAGATCGTAGCTAAATAACACCCTCTTCGAAAAAAGCCTCGCGTACGTTTTGCCTCTTCTCGAATAGCGATCCTCTGAGATCGTTGCCTTCGATCTAACCACGCCCAAATAAAATCCAATCACTCCTCGTTAAAAGTTAATGAAAAAATGAGAGAGAGAGAGGGAAGAGATCGCGAACTCGAGCTGCACCTACATTCTTTCATCTCGATTTATTCAGAATAATGTTTTGCAAAAAAGTCTTTTTTAATGGTACTCTTGAAAATTAAACGAAGGAAGAAAAATCAGTAGCGTATAATGTGGTGCACTGCGGAGAAAAAAAATTTATTGTTTCATCCAAATAATTAGATGGCTATGGAGTGCCAGCGTTATACAAGATCATTGTAACGCTGTAAAATATTGGAAAATATGATCGATTCCAATGATAAATTGTTTCATATGAAAATCCCTTTATTTTGTTTTAAATCTTTATTATTCAATTAAGTGCATGGATGTTTCAAATACATATATAATCGTAGAAATTAATTACTTCTTAATCGTCTCGAAAAGAATATCTCATTGACAATTGAAAATTCAAAAATGAAAACTGTATCAATATATAAATTAAATGAAATAACATCGACAAAATCGAGAATTATATTGAAAGAATATTAAAATGTGAAAAATAGCTTTTCGAAAACCTTATTAAAAATATTGTTACAAACTGTCAAAGATTATTTAGGTATTAAAAGAACCGAAAAATTATTCAAGCTTTGTGAATATTCGCGGATAAAATTCTACACAATAACACCAATTGTGTGCAAATTATAAAGAGTGGAAGAAAAATTACAACATTTTATAGATTTTATCATAATATAAATAATAATTACTAATACTAATTATTTAAAAATTACATAACTATATATTTTTGCTGAACAAAAAATCAAAATATATTTATATTTGTAATAATAAGTATAACTTTTATTTAAGCGCAATTTAAGCTCCACGCGAACAAGTTGCGTCTTTGGGTGATTTGAAAAATGAATAACCCGCGCGTTGTTTAGCGCTCGTATATGAGATTCAGATTCGATTCTAATATTGTCTCGCGGCGGGTTTCGAGAGTTGTATTGGCGAGTGGATGCGCTCTGTCTGGCTAGGGAGAAGAGCGATGAGTACACACCGACGATTTTTAGTCTACGTATACATATATATGCACAGCTCGAGCAGGGAAAAGCTTGAAGCATCGAAGCCGCGAGAGATCCGCAGTGAACCGGCCGTCTCGGTGCCAGATACAACTCGCAATTTAATACTCCGCCGTAGATTTCCTTCTCTCGCTCTCTCGGCTGCGCCTCATCTCCTTATCATTTAACATCGCGCGCGTTATCTCCACAAATTGATAACGGAAGAAGAAGAAAAAAACAGTTGTCCGAAAGTTTTCTGAAAGTTGTTACAAATTCTGCAAGTTATTATTTTGACAGTTCGGTGCATATTGCATTACGGACAAAGTTTATTATTCGTCCAAAAATCGAGAAGGAATTTCGTACGCTCTTCGCAGTTTTTTAACTCTTCGGTAAGTTCGCTGATGATTAAGTTCTTGGAAGAAGAAAAAAAAAAGTAACTAATAACGTGTGTGTAAGAATGGGAAAGACGCAGCGGCGCTGGGTGTGGATTCCTTCGTGGCTGGTAGTAGGTCGGGAAGCACGTGTGTCCCGTTTAGTTTGAATTCCTACGTAATGGGTGTTCAGCTCTGCGTTCCATTGCATTTATACACGCACAGCCGCCATAAGTGGCGTCGCGCAGCGTTTGCTTGTGCAGAAAAAGCGCGCGCTCGCGCGAGACGGAATAAAAAGAAGGGCGAGGGCAAAAAATGAAAATAAAAATAATATACGTGTATACCAAATGGAGTAGGAAGTACTTAAGAGTATAGAACTGAAAAAATTTACATGGGCGTGTAATTAAAAAAAAGTTTGGTTGAAAAATAGCGAAACCCTGAAAGGTGAGGTATAGCGCTTTCTTCTGATAAAAAAATGCTACTTTGTCGATGCAGAGTAAGATGAAGAGGAAGCTAAAATCTGAGAAAAGCAACGCGGAATGGACAGCGGTAAATGCAGTTATTTTTAAACCTCATCATCCTCTGTCTCGCTTTTTCCGTCTCTCTCCTCTCTCGCTCTTTCCACGCTGTTCCGTCACTTCCTCTCTCTCTTGCCTCACACCTCTATCCTTATTTTTCGTTTTCTCGACTTCCTCGCGTTTCGTCACTTTTATTCCAGCGTTTATCGAATTGCGTTCATACTTTTTCATTTCATACTTTTTCATACATCGAAGAACGTTCTTTTCATACTCTCACTTCGAGCAGTGTTTATGGAATTTTAGATTTTTATTTATATGCAACCAAAAGCATATTGTATACTCTCGTTTTTCTACTACACTCTGTACATATACGCACTATTTCATTCTCGGGTCAATGTCCATGAGCGATAAAAAAAAGCTCATTCGTTTGAAAAAGGTACAATGCAAAAAAAATATGTATAATAAATTAACAGTGTACAAATTAGTTGCAGAGTCGATAAATCACGGGACTAGAAAAATTCCACCCCGAGTTCGAGTCCCTGCTTCGTAAATCTCTCGTTTTTTTTCTTTTTCTCACTTTTTCACATCGAAGCACGTATCTCGAGCGTCAGAGAGTGCGAACCTGTCGTTGATCTCCGTGCGTGCAGTTCGATCGGTCTCCCTGACGCGAATCATCTCCCGAGGCTCTCGCCAGTGCGCGAACAGCTATTTTTGTTCGTTATTCTCGACCTGTAATGTCTCAGCATGCTTTTTAAACACAGGCTAGTCCGACTTTTATTTTATGTATTTTATCTATGGGTCATTCCACCTCATTTCGACCAATCGTTGCAATATCGATATACACTTCAATTTTTCTGAATTTTAGTCTGTAGTTTTCTTTTATCATAAAACCAAGTTCTGTCGAAGAAAAAAAACTTGAACATTTTTTTAGTTATTTAGTTAAGTTATACGAAACTAAAAATTTGGCCATTTTATAAACATTTGTCAATTTTTTTCATATCTCGAAAACTATTATACACTCACAAATATGAATCAAAGTTCATTTTAAAGAGAACATTTTGGACTGTCAAATAAAAAATATTTTTAAAAAGATTTTTTAAAATTTCGAAATTTTGAAAATAGTAAAATGAAATGAGTATCTGAGTATTTTTGACTCATTTTCTGTACAGAATACCTTTAACTTATCGAAAAATATTGAAGAAGGAATTTATTTTTGTTTCCGAAAAAAAATTTTTGAATTGTGCAAAAAAATTTTTTGCTAATTCTCTAGATAAACCCCTTGTCTGATTTAGAAGAGGGAAAATTTCTTCTTATAGTTTTTATCATGTTTAAAGTTATTTACGAGCTAAATTTCATGAAGAACAGTTTTGTTGCAATTTGATTTTAAAAAAAATACTCGAAATTCAAAGTCAGATATACCAACATTTTACGTATTTAAACAGAGACTCAAAAAAAGCTTTTTCTTATTGGCATGTGTAATTATTAATCGATAATGATATAATACTTGATAAAATAAATAATAAGATAATTGTTTTTTTTTAAATTGCATACATTGGATGTAGTAAAAATATGTTCCTTGTCATTATTAATAATAATGTGCATCTCTTTTTCTTTTCTTATCGTCGGTGGTTATCGAGTGGGCGTGAAAGTATCGAATTAAGCGGGTATCGGAGAACGTGCTTCTGTTTTGTGATATTCCCCATACAGAATTTGAGCTTGAAACAGCATTTGAAATCGAACACATGCATATACATGGATATTCGCATTGCGGGCTAAGGTTCGACCCGAAACGCCCCAGCAGTCTCGGTTTCACTCATCCTCCGTACGCATCACACCGTTACAAATTTTACTCCACAGTATACACATTTTTTTACCATACATTTCAACGGTGAATAACGAAAAAAAAATATCGCGGAAACATCGAGCACGGATTATTTCCTCCGCAAAAATGATTTTAGTGCGTGAATGAAAGAGATTATTCGATCAACGAGAGAAATTATTATTTTCTTTCGATACAGTACATTATACTTGCGGATGCTGTTCCGTCGAGTTGCGGAAACTTATTATTTCGTCAGTTTCAGAAATGACAAGAAGCTGGTTGAGATTTGTCGCGGTTGCGAGTTGCAGAGGTTAAGGGGGTTTTGCGAGAGGTCGAGTCATGCGGGACGTAAAAAATACGGGACGAATAATTGCCGCGGCTCTCGCATCCGTTCTCTAATTAAAGCCCTCCCGGTGAGGCACGTTCCGGGTTTTATGAACGAAGTACAACTGTACGGTAGGAAGGAAGGTGAAGAAGAGAAAGCGGTGAGAGAAACATGGAAAACGAGAGAGAGAGAGAAAGAGAGACAGGTGGAAAGAAGAAGAAGAAGAGAATGAATAAGAGAGTTGAGGAGAAATAAGAAAAATGAGGGAAAAAGGAGAGTAAAGGAGCAGAGAAAATGCATGGAGTGCATCAATGTGAATGCATAATGCATTTGGCGTTGGATAGGAAAGAGCCAACCCATTTATTCCTCGCCTCTCATTCTCCACTTTTCCCTTTCTACAGAGACGATCTTTTCTTTCTCTTTATTATTCCCGTCGTGTCTCATCAACGAGCGAGCGAGGGCCAGCAACCCCGCCACATTTTCTTTCTCAAACGGCCGGGTTCTCTCCCGCCGCGCAGATTATTCTCGAGTTCGTCGACCACGTATATTTACAATCCTCCAATACACTCCCCGGACGTTAAATTTCAATTTTTCATCCATCACGGGCAACCACTGCACACGGAGATGAATAAGCGAAGGTGTTGCTAAAATTCGAGAAAACACTTTTTCTCTAGCTCCCCATCAAATGTATATTATATATCCCAACGAAACTCTGACACACTAACCGCTATCCAACTCTTTTTATTCTCACATTTATTTATTATTCAATCGTGTTTCGATTGAATCATTATAAAAAGTGTTCTCAAACGAAATATGCTCGATTTATCCGGAGGACTGAAAAAGTAGCTATATAAAATGTGACTTTTTGAGCAGTTTCGCCAGAAATATAAAGTGCATCCACCCCGCTATACTCCTGTGTGTGCGTGTGGCATAAAGTACGAAACGAGGGGAATATCGAGTAGTTCTGCCCTGGAGCTTCTTTGCATCTAGTTTTCCGTTTATATTTTACATGCACGCAAATATATATTTGAACTTTGCATGGAACGTAGATTCAAAGAGCGTGCGGGCACGCTTTTACCAGAAAAATCAAAATACGGTGTGGTCATATTCCAAATATCGCGATCGCCATTATATATCTTTGAAAAATAAAACGGCAATGTACGTACTTTCAAAAATGTAAAGAATAATCATGCATTATTAATATAAACTAGTAAGTTATATAGTGGTTGGCACACTCGCGGTAATAAAGAAAAAAAATGATCAAAAATCCAGTTTTTTCAATTGTTTAATACGAATTCTGTACTCGATTGAATTCTGTGAGTAAAGTTTTTTACGAAACGATTTTTTTTCGACAATAAATTTAGAGTCCGAGAGAATCGAGGCGTGTTAGAAGTCGAGGATGAGATTCGATGAATTATCGTGCGGGTATCGATTGAGAGGTCGACAGTCGACGAGACAATTCGTCGAGGAAAAGAGAAGTAGAGGCGCGCGAAACGAAAATTGGACTGGGCGACGAGTTGACGCCTCGATAAACTATTATAAACTTTTATTTAGACCCGACGTTTCGAGAGCGCCCGGCGAGTGTCGTATTTTGTGCCAGGCCTTCAGGGTTACACCTATACGCCCATGCCTCGAAATTGCGAAATTCTTCTTTACAGGCTCTCACTCAATTCGAACCATTCCCCGAGTGCTCAGCCTACCCTTTTATACCTTATTCGCATCCGGAAAAATGCAATCATCCATTTAACCGGCTACTCTGAAACGGACATAAAATTTCTCCGATCAAAAAAATATCGCAGACTGAATAGAAAATATCAAAAAATTAATCAAAAATGACATTATTTGTTAAATTATTTTAAAAAAATGAAATCGTAAGTGGCGAAAAGAATGAGTTTTATAATAATTTATTTTTGATGTACATAATATTTTCAATTTACGTGAAAAAAAATCTAGAAAATTCAAGTTTTTGATGAAATAGAACTTGAAATTGAGTGCACGTTGTATAGCATCAGGGTAGGAGGAAAAATGGAGGTCAGGAATTTGGAGAAAAACAAGAGAATGGCAGCAGGTTGTTTTTGATAACAGGAGTGTGACATTGAGGAAGGAAGAAAGGAGGGAAATAAGTGACCTCGAGATTTAGTGGTTGGCGCCACGGCGCCTGTCCGATTCTACAAACATAGTTTTCCTCGCGCCCTACCGATGCTTCCGAGACTCGTATCCGTATGCGCCCCGCAGTCTCGTTTATTCGTCCAAGACGAGAGCAACCCACGCAAGCCGGGGCTCATCTCAAACGCGTTAGAATATTCGGCTGCCCGCAATTATTTTTTTTTCCCCCATATAAAACCTCTATCCTACATATTTCATTGCTAATCACGTGAAATTTTTTTTTCAAAAATTTTCATTTATTTTTTATCTCATTATTTTATACTTATTTTACAAACCGATTTCGTTCAATCGCATGAAATTCTTTTTTCAAAAATTTTCATCTATTCTTTATCTCACTATTTTATACTTATTTTACAAACCGATTTCATTCAATTATCATTATCTGTTGTTTTTATCGTACCAATATTTTTAGACTAGTAATTTTTTTATATTTTTACGTTTTAACTTTTTATAGGATACATTTTTGTTGATTCGTTGTTATAATTTATTTTGAGACGTTAAAAAAAAGAATTATTACCATATTATGTGAAGTGAAAACAAATCTGATCGTAAGATGTCATAAATTTATCGATTATGTCTTCAATGTTTTCGCATACGTGTGCAAATGTTTTTTTTACAACGTGCTTATTTTTTTATCTCGCTATATGATTCGCGCATCGTTTCCGCCTGTTTTACATTCTCCCTTTTCGCGCGGGTATTATAGCTCTCCGAACAAACCGTAAGCTCTATCTCGTCGATAATACAACACGCGGTTGTAAAGGGATAAAAAAGATCGTAACGGTTCGCGCGAGTTCGGATCGCTGCAACAGAATCTCGAAATGTTAAAATTTTGCTCGCCCAGCCAGCGAAGGCGAAATATGATGGTGAGAAACGGCGATAATTGAAAAAAATTACATTTTTTTTAAATCATCGCATACGCATATATTTCGAAAATTCATTTAGTTCAATTTTTTTTTACTTTATAATTGAATCTTGATTGAGTGATGAGTTATTATATAGAAACCCAAAAATGTGTATGCGAATATTTTATTGAGATGACAGTCGTGCGACAGTTTAAAATAAAAAGTACATGTAAAGTAAAGAAATTTTTTGAAACTTAATATAATAAAAATTTATACAGATCTTTAGCATCCTATTAAAATTTTTTTAATTACTTTTTAACATGGGCGTTTGTTAGAGGTTGAAAGAAACAACGATTTTTAACAATTAATGTTTTATTTGTATATAAATTTAAATCTTCGTAAAACGTCACACACTTTTTGATATGATATTAAAGAAGATTTTACATATAATTTGACATATTAACTAAAATAAGTAAAAACATTAGATAAAATTCTATTGTATTAAAATGCTGCAATATCATATTAAAATGCTAAAATAATATGAGAATGTTCGACCAATCTGGTAATTATCTTATTCAGTATTTTAAATCGCAAGTGTGTGTATATATAGCTACAAAAAATGATGTTTGACTATGTACCTACATCGATATTCTCACTTGAAAGCTTCTCTAAAATTTTTGCACACGAGCCTTAAAAAACTATTTGGTACAACGAGGAGGTCCTTGAATCCAATTTGTACGATATTATAATAAAAAATAGTGATTGGTAGTTTGGTTAGTGTATTAATTGAATGAAACGATTCCAGGTGAATCCAGGGAGCAAGGCGGCACAACAGGGGGTGAGAGAGGGCGACCTTATAAGCAGCATTAACGAAAAAAACACGAGAGATCTTACGAACGGGGAGGCCCACGCACTGTTACGAAACGCCGGGGATCATCTCAAGCTTGGCCTTAATCAGTGAGTCATTATCGAAACTACACCCAACGTTAACAATAATTCGCTTTAACGGGGTATCGTTAATACCGATCGTGCAGATCGCACACCTCGCCCAACCAGCCCGAATTATATAACGCATCTTTCAACTTCTTCGAGCCGAACTAATCGATTTACGCGATGTCAGAGAGAAACCAAGAACTGCGAGCCTAATTGAGAACGGATTAAACTGGGTCACGGATGAAAAGCAACCACTCTCTCGTGTCGTATTCTTTTTTTCTTTTTATCTATCTCACTATTCTCTTCCTCTCTCTCTCTCTCTCTCTCTCTCTTATCCCTCTATTCCTCTGTTTTTCTTTTCTCCTGTCACGACGAGTCCACTTATCGTCGATGAAAATTAGATCGATGGGGCACATCCCATTCCGAGATATTCTGTCGATAACGAAACGCGCGATAGGTTCGCCGAGAAGAAAAAAATTCATCAATCACACATATGTTTGACAAAAGGAATAACGAATAGAAAAATTCGTTTGTCGATTCCTTTGTTTAATTAATATAGAGTATTGTTGTGTAAAATTAAAATAAAAAGAGGTTACATGTACGAGAGCGGATTGAAGAATATCTTTTGGCCGCGAATGCGAAGACGAACTCGTTACGCGTCAGAAGAGAATATGCACGTAACGACAGTGTACGAAAAGGGGAAAAAATTATAGAAGGGTGCGGCATGCCATTTTTTTATACTCTGGACGTTTGGATTTTACGCAACATATATAGGTTAAGAGAAAAAATAATAAATAACTAAAGACGCGTAAGAGCGTAGGTCGAAGCATAAAAAGTATCCAAGTTTTATTGCCTTGACAAGCATTTGTTACGAATTCCACGCAAACGGCGTTAATGTTGCATCCAGCAGTTTTTGAACTAGAGAAAATTTTTTTTTTCATATATACATATATATCTATTTTAAACGCTGGGGAATCATCCCTTTATTTGTTAATGCAGCATTTTTAATTTACGGTTCAATTCTAAGATTCTTGAAAATAATTTCATTATTATAAATTTGATATTGTATTTTAAATTAGTCATGTTTTTTATTCTGTTAACAGAGAGGTGGTTGGATCGCCGAAGAGACGAATATACAAAAGCAGCCTTCAGGAAAATACATCTATCGAAACTCTAAAAAGTAATAAAACTAAAATTTTTCTAAAAAGTTTAATAATCGTGGATTAATGATACTCGAATAATAAGCATAGAATTTCAAGTGAATTGGTTTACTAAATAAAGAAATTTTCGTGTGCAGAGACAACGACAAAGACAACGACAACATCGCGCACGCAGATCGTATCTTCGGACGCCACGAGAATCAACGGAACGAGTAAGAAAATTTATTATTTCCTCCCTTTACAAGAGAAATGAAAATGAGTATCGATCGAAAAAATAAGTTTCTCGTAAATTTGTTGACGAGCCCCGGAAAACAGAGCGGGTATTGATTTTTTGCACCAAATGCTTATTTTAGCATTTAAATTTTTAAATACGACGTGGCTGCAGTCTTAACATTAGTATTTATATCTTTCAGAATATAAATGAGAGTAATATGAAAAAAAAAACAAATTTAACCGGACCAACATTTCCCAAAAGTTAAAAGATATTTTTTATATTACGGTAATATTTAAATTATTTATTTCATAATAAATATGTGCATTATAAATATTTTTTCTTGTACGGATATATATAAGTATATTTTCCTTATTGTTCAATTTTTGGGAACAAGCTCGTTAAATAACTAGAGACACAAGATTTTACTATTCAATTTTTATAAAACATATGAATATATTGAAACGCTTCAGTGTTTATGCAAGACATTTATTATACTTGAAAATGAATACATAAGATGAGCTTAGGATGTCTAAAATATCGGATAGTAATTGAGATACGAATTTAAAGCTGATTTTTTTTAGATATTTTTATAATAAGGTTAAAGCAACTTTACAAACAATACATGTTTAATTTATAAATTAAAATATGTTTAAAACATTTGCGAAAAAAAGTTTCATCAATTTTGGTTCACACATTTAAATCACAAATGAATAATTTTCCTTTAAAATACATATTTATTGAAAGTTTGAATTTTCTTCAAAGTACAATTAGTCTATGACCGTACGAACGTTTTTTTCCATCATTCTTATTAAGATTTCAAGACTTGATAAATATATATGTATATATGACGTTTTAAATTGTATACACATAGAATGAATACATAATTTTGGAGCTTAACTGTATATACCGAGAAAATAACAATCTGAATAAGCGATTTCATTTTAGCACGATTATAGAACGTACACTGAGAGAAAAGAATGATAAATTTTAGTATACAAAAGTGACAACTATACTAATTATTATGGAACTAATTATATATTCTGTTTAAATTCTATCCTAAGTATACTTTATTTTACAATCAAACATATATTTATTTATAAAATAATCAGCATAGTTGTCACTTTATGATAAAATTTACTATCGTGATATCTCTCAGTGTACTTGTACGAATATCGTGGTTAAAAAATCAAGTAAATTACAGAAGAAACGAGCGCGAAACGTTTTTTACTGTAATGAGTCGCGTTGACGGTCGCGGATCCACCTACGCCGCGAAGAAAAAGAATCGCGAGGGCGCTCCCAGTTATTTTTTGCAGGCAAACTTGTCGAAGCTTATTATTCTTAGGAAAAAAGGGAGGAGGAGAAGAAGGAGGAGGAGGAGGAGGAGGAAGAGAAGAAGAAGAAGGGGGGATGTTAATCGTCTCCTCGAGAGTGCTGTGTATTGGTGAAGAATAAGTCAGAGAACTACTACGTAGGATATCGCGCGCCCGTTCGTTTACCTGCGGATGAACTCTTTGGAACGCGACAAAAGTTCGTCGGTGTGTCTGTGCTCGTGGCGGGCGCCGTGGCTGCTTCTTGGGGCTTCCCTCTCGATCGCGGGAAAGCGATACTTGCCCGCGACGCAGTTCGCCTCTTGCTCGCTCGCCACGCGGCGCGTCGAAGCGAAATTCTCTCCTATACGCGAAAAGCTCCCTCGTCGGAGCTTTTATTTCGATTTCCCGCTCGTTGTCGCTCTTCGCGTCGGGATGAGAAGCAACGCGAAGATGAAATTGGTCTCGCGTCGCTGTCACGATTCGCTAATAGTCGGTGCGTGCTTCGTGAATAAATAAATAAAAAAATATATATATATAATAATCGGCGCATGTGGTGACGATTGGTGGGGATGGACGCGCCGCGGGGACTGCTCCGGGGGAGAAAAAGAGAGAGAGAGAGGAAGATCACTCGAGCACGAAGCGTCGTTCAGGGCCGAGAATACGGCCAAGGCGAGGACACACCCTTTCACTTGAGAGCCCTGCATATTTTCTTCCGGGCGCCCGTACTTGGTGCTCTCGCCGCGGCGGGCTGCCCCTGCCATTCATTCCCGAGAGTGTCTTCGCGCGGCCGTGCGATACGCGACAGCAGAGCTAGCGTCTTTTCTCAAAACGAGAGCCGAGAGTGCTCTCGGCGACTCCGAACAAGCTTTCGTCTACTCGCCGTCTCGTTCGCCGTGTGTCTCGTTAACCCCCGCCGCCACGCGAAACAATAACGCGATGATGTATTAATAAAAAAAAAAAGAAACAAAACGTGTTCAATGCGATTCGCTCGACCTGTCATCGTGCTCGTCGATCCGATAAACCGGCGGCGCGACTCGATACGAGATCAAGACGCGCGATGATCTTGAATCAACCGGAAGTGTCTCGACCTCCTCACTTATTCTCTCTCTCTCTCAATATATATGCTTCGTCGTACTTATATCGTCGAAGCTTCTCCGTACGCGTAAAGAATAAAAATTCATCATGAGAAGAATGGTGGACAGATCGATCGGCAGTGAGCGAAAAATAAAGAGCATCGGTATATCTACCCGGATCGTCGGCATGGAATCTAAAAATGGCAATTAATTGGCGAAAATGTGTTTGAGAGAATAATATATACGTAAAATAAGTATATAAGGATGAAGCTGCTCGGGTGCTCCCAGTGTTTTTCGAACGTGGAGGAAACGAGGGCCGGGGGTTCGACAACAAATTCAAGCGATCCGCTGCTGATGACGAAAAGACCGATCGTCAATAATAGATCGAGAGAGAAGGAAAAAACATCGGGACGTGGAGGAGAAGTTATCCCGGGGACGAAGTTGCTCCGGGTTCTCGGCGTCCCCTGGCGACGAAGCAAAAAATCGAGCAGGCAGAAACCGAGCAGCAGACTGGAGACTCGTCGAAAAGTTAAAAAGCGCGATCTCTTGAGAAATCGGCAGGCTCGTTTATCGAGATCGGTGGAGGAAGGGCCGAGAGTCGACACCGTGACGAGAATTTATGACGCCTGTCCCAAGATCGACACCGTATTTACGAAAGAGCCGCGCAGAATCGATCTCAAGATCGACATCTCCGACGAGAAGAACGGCGAATCGAGGAGCCTCGATGAGATCTATTTCGAGCGAGATTATTGCGACGATCACTTGGAAGCTCTGAAAATAATTGTCGAGCGTCGTGGCTCCCTCGAGGAGTCCCAGGAAAATAAATTGAGCGACGATTCGCTGCTGAACATTCTAGATTTTCGGAGGATAAACACGATCGCGTTGCCCGACGACGCAACGAGAAATCGTGTCTGGGACGTGCTGAATTTTCGAGAGAATCGGAATAACGACGGAACGTCCACGAGGACATCATCCCTGAGCGAAAATCGTTTGCTCGGGGAAAATGGGAAAATTGATAGATCGGCGATGAATCTGACAGAGCGAGAATCGATCTTGAAGAGAAGCAATAAGTCCTGTCTGAGTCGGGAGGGCTCGCCGGCGAGCAGAAACAAAGAGGCCAAGACCGTGAGATTCAAAGTCGAGGAAGCGAGCCACGACGACGACGTCGACGTCGCTCGAAATTCAAGGCCCGAGACGACGGATTTTCCACTCGACGATAAAGAGAAAATCATGGAAATAATGCATATCGACCAGGATTCGAGGAAGAGCGGCGATACGAGTTCATCGATCGAAAATACCGACTCGATGACCGTTAAGATCAAAATCGGGCCTGAAAACGCCAGGAGCGATAGATCCAGCGTAGAGTCCATCGAGTCCATTTTAACGACAAACTACAGTAACAAAAAAATATCCAGATCGAGCACCGTTATCACGATTTATCAAACGGAAGAATCACTCATGGATCACGTTGAAACTTCCAAGATACTCCAAACGTCGAGTGTCACGAAATTGGATGGTACGATTAAAACACGATTGACGATTAATTTGCTGAAAAATATTTTTTAAGCTGTACGAGCAACAAAATATTTTCCGGTTTTGAAAATAATCTTATAAGAGTAATATTATAAGCATAAAGTAATCAAAAGTGGACAAAAAAGTAAAATTGAAAAAAATTGAATATTCATGAATAATTTGAAACTTTGAGCTGAACTTGAAACGTTTGATACTGGATTAATTTATTCTCAAAATTTTACAAAAATTGACTTTATCATTTTTTTTTTGTTAAAAATCCTTAAAGTCAAGCTAATTTATCATTATTTATGAATTTAACGCACATTAAAAGTAATTACAAAATCAGTCGTACGTTTTTTCAATACAAACAACGTGCCTGTGGATATATTTTCAATAAATTGAATTGACTTCAAAAAACTATCTTAAATTCGATTAATAGATATGAAAAATTTTATTTTCCCAAGATTCATCCATTGAGTAAAAGAATATGGAAAGAAATAGATGAATAGATAAAATAGATAGAGAGAGAGACAGAGAAAGAGAGAAACAGGAGAAGGAGGAGGAGAGCTAAAGTATTAAAAAATGGTATATAGAAGAGCATTAAAATCAAGCTAGTTTATCATTATTTACGAATTTAACGCACGTTAAAAGTAATTACAAAATCAGTCGTACGTTTTTTCAATACAAATAACGTGCCTGTGGATATATTTTCAATAAATTGAATTGACTTCAAAGAACTATCTTAAATTCGATTAATAGATATGAAAAATTTTATTTTCCCAAGATTCATCCATTGAGTAAAAGAATATGGAAAGAAATAGATAGATGGGTAGATAAAATAGATAGAGAAAGAAAGAAAGAGGAGGAGGAGAGCTAAAGTATTAAAAAATGGTATAAAAGAGCATAATGTTGGGTGTGCCGCGGGGCGTCATGGGCCAAAGGAGCCGTACCCAGAAAGTATTTCCGCAGGCTCCGCATCTTCCGTCCCTTCGTCCTTCACCCTTTCGCTCCTCATCGTCGGGCCTGGCCCCGACAAATATCCGAATGTATCCAGTACTCACTCAGCCTTGTCTCTACCGCTCGCGCGGCCCAACTCTCCGCTCTCGCCTACATTCACACACGTCGCTCTATACAAATTATATAACGAAAATGGTCAAACCCAACGCAATCCTCTTCCGGTGCGCCTTGTCCCGCAGTTATCCATCGTTCGATCTCCCTCATTTACATATCGCGCATACTATATACCAATTCGACCAAGTAAACAACGAAATTTCAATTATATTCATTTTTCGATTAAATATTCATGCTTTTTTTTGGTGTCATTTTTTCAAAAATGTGCTTCTTAGAATCAGCGATGATTGAACGAAGTTAAAAAAATGTTCAAATCGCAAGAAAAATCTACGTCGCACGCGAGACATTTTTCTTCCGGGTTGTAACGTCGATGCGGAGCAAAATAACGGCATTTAATTGTCGCGTCTGATCGGTATAGGAAAAAAAGAAGGGGGATCGAAGGAGAAAAAAAAATTGGTGACGCGCGGAGAATTGATGGTCTCTGTAGGAAATTCTCCGGGTCCGTGTGAATTCGCGAAGAGGGTGTGTACGGAGCCACCGCGGTGAGAACGGCGTAATGGGAGTGGGCATTAAACTCTGTACGCCTCGGTCGCATGAAAAATGGAAGAGACTCGCCATTGGTGGCAATTCGGCCTTTATTTCCTCTCCTATATTATTTTCACTTTCAGCAGAGTTATTCTCGTTAAAATAAAAGCAACTGATATCAGAAAAGTTCGAATCTAGTCGAATCGAAAAATTATTTTTCAAATATTTTTTGTCTTCGAAAAGCACACTTCATCGAAAAAATACTTTGAAGTGATTTTTGCATTATCAAATGTACGTGATGACTTATTAAATAATTGATATATTCATATAATTTTTCATTGGGTAAAAATCGTTAAAAATCACACTCAATAAGGTTGATATTTTGTCAAGAGAAAGGAAATCCACGAATTCATACTGAACAAGCCGAAAAAACTGATTTTTGGATTGTTTTCAGTATGAATTCTTGGATCGTGCCCCGAATAAGTTAAATTTTCGTCATCTACAGAAAATTTCCGATCAAATAAGGTCTTGAAATCGAAAAAAAAAAATTCAAAAAATGTTGTGATTTTTTTCAAAAATCTTCAATGTGTCATAACTATTTAAAAAATTGATAGAATATCATAATTCCTGCGCCATTCGTTTCCTTTTACAAAAACCTTTAAAAAGCCCCCCTTAATAAAGTATCGATTTCGTCATGAGAAAGGAAAGATATCGCAAGTTGAATTTTTCATGGGTCTACAAGACCAAGTATTTTGATCCCTGAAAATTAATTCAAAAAATGTTTTGAAATTTTTTTTCAATCTTAAGAACCTACTAGGCAATGCGATACGCGCTTCGCGCGTGCTAACTTTGGTTATAGATTGACGTTTTGAGAATCTGTCAGTTCTTTTTGTGCAAACTGTCAGTTTACCAATCAGAATCTCGGAAGGTCTATTTCATTCTAAGCGTGACAGTTCTACTTTATAAATAAGGATTTGATGAAAAATTTCCCATAAAGGTAACAAAAATGGTAATTATTCGAAGCGCAATCCCAGAATTCATATTAAACAATCAAAAAAACAGGATTTTTGATAAATTTTTTTTATTACCGCGAGGACGCGAGGCGCCCGAACCACTATAGCCTGCTAGTAGAGAATGAGTGCACAAAAAAAATCGTTTTTAGTGTAATATGTATACCGAATTAGCACGAATAAATTCGGACAATATCAGTCTCGTCATTGACGTCGACAAAGAATAAGCGCGAAGGGGAGTGCGATAGAGACGGAGCGAGTTGGGCTGTATTTTCCATCATGTAGAATAGAGTGTACGGGACATGCGGAAGGAAGTCGGTCCCTCGGAAGTGGCACTATATGCTTACGACTCCGGAACGATAGAGACCCCGCGCGCGCACACGGCTACCTGGAGGGAGGGAGACCATATTTGCATCTCTCGCTCTTTCTCTCTTATTGTCGGGATTCTCATTACTCTTGACTGTTCGTACGGAATATGAGAGAATGCAGGGAAAGAGAGAGAGAGAGAGAATCGCTGGCAGGTCCGTTGGACGTTCGTCGTGTTATTGTATTCCCGGTCGCGGGAGGCGAATCGTCGAGGTTCGTAATAATTTTCAATAGCGAGACCCCTGAGAGCCTTGAGAAATCGAGTCCCAGCAGAGACTCGAGCTTTCACGAGGCAACAATAAGCCTCTCCCCCCCGTCAACCCAGCCGTATACTCATTCAAGTAGAATTTCGCCATAGCCGGCGTCAACACGCATAGATACTATACACGGAGCATCAGAGCAGAGGCACCATCAGGTATAATTTTCATTCGGAGAAAAGCTCTCATCGCGAAAGAGCAAAACAAAACGTCAAAAGAATCGCACGCGCGGAAAAGCCCCTTCCACCGCTCCGCAATCGTTCGGATTTGTTATTCTACTGGCGCTCCCCTCTTCGGAGACTCATCTTCGGAATAAATGAAAGATACGCGGGCCGTAGCTTATTTTAGTGCTCGACAGAGTGACGAAGGATCGTTTCGAGCGGGGCCCGAACGCAGAGGCACTCGCGCGCGTGTCCGACGCGCAAAAGCCTCCCGAAGGTGGGGTGTTTCGACCCAGCCTGACAGCAGACATTACTTCGAATCATTGAAAATCTACCGTTCGCACTCGGTGCGTACGCGCGCTCGCGCTCGAACCGTCTCTGCTCCGGACCCCGGCCCGGTAAGAGTGCGACATCGATTTTTCGCGCCCGAGTTATCGCGCTTATTTTTCACCTCCATCTCCGCGATTCAACGACCATTCCGAGAGATTTTCCCCCCAGTGCTTTTTTTTACGATTATTATCGGTGAAATTTCAACTTTGCACTTTTGCCATACGTGTTTTTCAATTCTTTTTTCTGTGCTGATGCTCACTCTCATACATGTATGTCAATTTTTGAGATTGAATTTGAGTGTGATTTTAAAAATGACCTATTCGTGGCCATGCACCTGTTTTCATATGCTGTTATTTTTAAATATATCGAAAGTTATTTTGTGTTATTTTTAATTCATATTGGTTAAACAATTTCAAAGTTATCGAATTGAAAATTACAAGAATTTTTACTTTTTGCTTCTGACTCGCTCATTTTTTTCTTTTATTATACATTACATTCTCATGGTAAATTTTATGTATTTGTTGTCAATATAAATATCTTACTGCTAATTTCATTTCCTATACGATATACAATATGTACGTTTTTTATAATAAGTTACATTTTTTAAAACATTCAACTTTATTTTTGTATTTTAAAATTAAATTCTACATATAAAAATTATTGAATAATTAAAAAGTCATGCAGTTAATAAATTGCATCTAACTGGAAAAAAAATTGTCAAATTTCTATGCAAATACATATCAAGTGTTCGTTTGACAAATTTCTTATGAAAATCCACTATTGAAATCAAAAAATTATCTTGGTTGCAATCGACGCCCTTCGATTTTGCTGAAATCTCGTCAGAAGTTTCCTTTTAATATAAAGCGAAGTTTTTCCAAGGAAAAAATAATCTTTTGAAAGTTATGCGAAACTATAGAAATTTCGCCATTCTGAGAATCTTTCAAGTTTGTTTTTTTTCTGTAAAAAAATGAACCAAAAGTATTCAGGTACTCATTATTTTTTGCTATTTTTAAATTTAAAAATTATGCCACTTCATCATTTTTCAAAATATTTTTCGTTAGATAGTTCAAAATATTCTCTTTAAAATGAATTTTGACTGATGTCTGTAACTTTAATATTTTTCGACATATTTAAAAAAGAAACTCGAAAAACGTTTAAAGTGGAAAAATTTCGATTGCGCATATACCTTTCGAAATTTTTTTTAAATTTTTCCCCTTTGGCAGAATTTTATTTTATACAATAAAAGAAAACTTCTAACCAAATTTCAGCAAAATCGTAGGGCGTCGATTCCAAAAATTGGTCGAAATGAGATCACTCAGTGGAATCTCTAAATTTGCAATTCAAACGTCAGAATTTCTATCGATCAATTATACTATTTTCTTTTGATAAAATAAAATTCGCGTCAGGTGTACATTGATTTGAGGTTGTTCCGTAATAAAGTGAGAATAAAATATTTATCCTTAAAATATCTTTTTAAAAATAAATGTACGGTAAATAGTGATTGACACGAAGATGAAAAATTTGAATGATGAACATTTTCAGATGACACGAGGACAGAACGCGCCTCATTTGCCAATCTCAATGGTGGTCTGAAGAATTCAACGAGTTCGAACGAACGCTGTGACCCCGACAACGAAACGAAGAGTGAGTACGATATTAGTTCGATCGATCAAGTTGGAGAAATGTATAGAAAAAAAATTATAAATGTCATTCTCTCATCACGAAAAAAAAACACTCGTCTTTCCACTGCACACATATCGCACTCTTGCATGCAATGCACTCTGCCGCAATAATAAAAGCATCGTCACGAAAAAAAAAAATTGCAGACACTCTAATGACGATAATTGAGCACTGTTTTAACGCAATAAATATCGGTTGCAAAAAATGGTATAATGAATATGAATAATCGATCGTACGCGACGTCACAGCGCATCGTGGATAAATAAAATATACAGATATTGTAAAAAAAAGAATGACGACGAAGGGCGAACGAAGAGTCGTTAAAAAATTAGTATATACATTATATAGGCATTTTCTAAGTGGCTGATAGGAATATTTTTCATGTATAAATATTTGTTTTTCATTCTTTGAACGATGCCCAGAGCCACCGCGTGAATCTCGCATATATAGGCTCGGCAACGTGCGGCAGGATCGAAAAAGATTTCGGAGGATTAAATATATAGTGGTCGTCGAGGCGAGTTAGCGATGCCGCGTCGCAAGACTCGTCGCGGTCGAAATAATATCAGAAAATCAGCGAGTACCGGTAATAAGCGAAAAAACGATGAGCATCGGAGAGAAAAATCGGGTTACCCCGAATTCGACGAAAATAATTCGGATGTCGAGATATCGGTCGTCAGAGACGAGAACGGAACGTCATCGCCGATCGAGAAGAGATCGGATGCTCTTGATGAAATTTATGGGAATGAGCATCGGAGAAATAATGAGGAGAGTCACGATGAGACAGTCAGCAGTATTTCCGGCGATGAGACAGCTCGGAAACGAGAAACGAGAGTAAATAACGGGCACCTGGTGAAAATAAGTACAGAAATTTCGGAAGCAGCAGCTTCGGAGCTGATGCTGGGGCGAAAGGGAGGTTGCAAAAGCGAGAAACAGCATGAGGAATCTCGGGATGTAATCGGCAATAAGAGCAGACGAAGATTATTGATGAGAGTGGAGATGAGGGGCGGAGGGCCGACGAAGCCGAGGATTGTCGAGATAGCGAGTCTCCGAGCAGGTTACTCGGCGAGCATCGGTCACGTGGCCGGAGTCGGAATTCTCGAGACCGGAAAGGATGAAGAGCGAGGAGGAGGTGGCGACGGGACAATAGTGACGATATCGGAACCTCTTGAACCGCTCGAGCCCCTGCCGAGCTCGTTGGCCAGCAAGCTCGAAAATTTGACGCTTGCCAGCAGCGGCGATAAACATTTGACACGTTTGGCAAGCCTCGATTCTTCTCTCAATAGTACCACCGTCCAAGAAGACGAATCGTCGAACGAGGGGCCGGAGATACGCGAGGTCAGCGACAGTGACGCCGAGACGGACAGCGGCGCACGGCCGACGCAGCATCCGATCGTTCTCGAAGTCGAGTCCGACCTCGAGAGAGATCTCCACCAGGTTATTCCCATACCCGAAGAAACCGACGACGACGATTCCGAGCTTATCAGCTACGAAAATAACATCGATCTCGAGCAAATCCAGATCTCCCCCGACGAGGCGGTTTTTCAGCCTCACGAGAACACGAGCGCTGCTCCTTCGCTTATTTTTGCCAAAAATTCAACAATATCGATGGAAGATCGATGTTCTGACGGTGACGACATCGGGATGCGCGACTTTGAGGAAAAATCTGAAACCGGGCAACAGGAAAACTTGTCGAGAGACACGGAAATGATTCCTCGCAAAATTTCTAACCAAGAGAGTGAAGGATCAAAAATTGAGAAGCTAGAAAAAAAAATAAACGGTGATCAAGCGGATTTAACGGGAGATCCATCAGAAATAATTGCCCAAAAAGTACCTAGTCCGAGCAACGATGAAACGATTTCTTCAGAAACATTGAAGAATGAGAATCAACAAGAAATAAATGATTTAATAACGAGAGATCCAGAAATAGTTGCTGAAAAAATGGTTAGTTCGAAAAACGTCGAATACATCGAGGATGAAAAGCTAAAGAGTGAAGTTGAAGAAAAAATTATTGGCAGATTGAGCGATAAAAATATTACTGCCGAGGAAATAATTGTTAGGCCAGATAATGATGAAGAAATCAACGAAATAAGTGAAGTACCAATAAAAAACGAGGATCGAGTGAAAATTTGTGAATTCAGCGAAACAGGAAAGAGATCTGTGAAAATGATTATTCATGAGGAGATTTGTAGTTCATCGGATGACGATGGAAAGTGCAACGAAGGGGAACGATCAAAAAATGAGAATGATGGAAATAAATTTGGTGAACTCAGCGAAAAAGGTTTATCGAGAGATACGAGGATGATTGCTCGGGAGATTTGCATTTTAGACGTTGAGAAGCATAACGGAGATGAAGGAGCGAAAAACGAGATTGAAGAAAAGCGTATGGATAACGGAATAGAAGAAAATTATGTGGACCAGGAGAAGACGAGAGCGAATAAGAGAGAAACTTGCGAGAAACGTGTAAAATTCGACGAATCTGCCGACGAAGGGCTGGAACGAGATCACGAAATGACAAAAATCATTGTCAATCAATCGTCGAGAATTTCGAAAGAATCGATAGTCCGTGAAATTCCAATGGAAATAACGCAAGTCTCTCGCGTACCGGAAAACTCATCAATGACGAGGCAAGTGGAGAACAAGCTCAAATTGTTCATCGAGAGTTTGGAGCTGGCGACTCCGTTCGAGAGCATCAATCCCGATCGTTCGAGTCTCGACGACTTTGCGAACCGAGGCAGGGCGAAGAAGCGCGAGATTCTCGATAGTTATTGGTCGGAGGCGAAAAACGCGGAGCGCTTTTTGGACATAATACAGGAGGAGCAGGGTGAAAGACTTATCTCGGAGAACGACCAGAGGCACATCCGGGACTTCATTAATGAGGAGATAAGCAAATTTCGGCGTAAGAACGACAAGAATAAGTCTTCGGTGGAGATTCGAGGCCGCCGCGAGGCGCCCCCGGAGCCGCCCAAGAGATCGTCTTCGTCGAGTTTTGTCCCGGCGGACGAAGCGCCACCGCTGGTCCCGGAATTACCGGACGAGCTGCTCCGGCGGGAGGTTCCGCGCCCGCCGCCGGTTCCACCGCGACGACGACGGCAAAATAAGCCAAAGCGTCCACCCTTGCCGAGCGAGCCGCGGGCCGTCTACGAGAACGTTAAATTCGACGAAACGGCGCCCCCGGCTCCGCCGCCCTTGCCTCGGACCTTCAATAACAATAATAATAACGTGCCCGAGTGCGGAACTCGATCCGAGGTGTTTCGCGAGAACGCCCGAGGCGGCGCATTCGTTCGTCGCGCCTCGTCGGGCCTCGCCGACGAAGACGACGATGAGCTTCGCTCGTGCGAAAATGCCGAATTTCGCAACGTTCGAGCGGCTATCGAAGCAACGAGCGTCGTCGTGCCTGGCGATGACGCACGCGTTGAAATAGCGCGGAGTAATAATCGTCGCGGCTGCGACGCCTCGAGACTCGGGCCAACGTTGCTGTCATCCGAAAAAATGAATAAAGCTTCATTGGGGCTGCAGCGACCGGAGAATAAAGAGTTCTTGCGAGTGCGCGCGCCCTGCAACGACGACAGTAAATCGTCGTCGTCGTCGTCGTCAATAATAACTTATTCGAACGGATTAACCCCGACAGCGGAGGAGAATAAAGCGTGGCGAGGTAGCAGTATCGAATCGTTATCGAACAGCGTCACCGATCGTTCGCGAATAACGGAGGCAGTTACGAGCTTTTTCGAAGCAGCAGATAGGTCGGGAAGTGAGCCGAGCTTTTCGAATAATCTCGTCGACGAGGAGACGGAAGAATCTCGGTCCGGAGTCGGCGAGAATAACCAGCGACGCTCGGATATTCTCGGGCGGGCCGCTCCCTCTTTCCGTTTATTCGGAAGCAGGAGCGACGAGGCGTCTCAAGGACAGGCTGCTAATTCGGTAACATCGCCGGAGAATAAAAATTGCACGGGCGCCGAGTGCGGCCCGATAGTCGACGAATCGCCGGAGAGAAAAACGATTCTCCGCGCTGCTACGAGCCCGGACCGCGAGGATCCTGAATCCTCGAGCAGCGGCGCCGCGACCCCGAACACGGTTAGACTGAACCCCGCCACCTCCCTCGCCAATTTGGCGTCTCTCGAATTTTCGGACGTACCCGCTCGCTCACCGATCGAATGTGCATCATTAAAATTGCCTCAGGACGAGAACAATAAGGAAAAAAAGTACCAACAGCAGCCGGAACTCTTGAAAGATCTGTGCGTGAGAAAAATCCTCTCCCTGCCGTACGGACTGGAAATAATAAATGAAATAACGATCCAAAAGTTCAGCATATTCAAGAACATCGAGACAATCGACCAGTGGAAAAGTCATCACCTGGACAAGAATAATAAGATGAAGATTCCACGCCCGAAAACTTGGATGGGAGTTCCGACGACGAACGATCCGAAGCTTCTCGTGTGTCTGTCCCCGTCCCAGCAGGAGAGCCAGCTTCGCGCGAGCGCGGACAATCTTCTGGACCTTCACAAGAAATACCTCAACAGGCGATCCTACCACGACGATGAGGAAAAGCGAGCGGAGCTCGTCGACGTTCCCAAGTACCGAATCGACTTGGGAGCGAGGATAGAGCGGCCCATCGACGGCGGTGGGCGAGCTGCTTCGGGAAATCGCCTCTTGGAGATAATAAAGGAAAATCCGATAGAGCGAACGACACCGGAAGTAGCCGAGAGCAATAACTCGGCGGATGAGTCCGGTCGAGACTCGAGGACGAGCCACTGCTGCAGCAACAACGAGGATCGTCTCAGAGCGACGAGACTCTCGGATTGGATGAACCTCGCGAGGAAAAATCATTCTCGAGACTGCTTCGAGAGTGAAAAAATAACGAGATGCGAGCTCGAGAAAAAAGAGACCGACGATGAATTTTATACGTCGAAGAAAATGTACGAGCGGGTCATCTCCGAGATGGAGAGTTTTAAAAAGATGGGACCGGGAGAGCAGACGAGCCCGAGAACGATTCCCGGATACGAGCGGTCTCCGACGAGCATTATTTCCGCCAAGAGCGCGATTATCGACAGATCGAGGCAGCAGGATGAGCCGCGGAAGCAGAACAAGACGCCGGCGTCGAGCTGGATCCGCGGAAGCATCGAGCAGACCAGACAACACGTTATTAATCCGGCATTGATCGAGACGAAAACCGGCGGCGACGAGGCTGAAATAAATTCGAAGAGCTCGTCGCGTCCGATCGTCGTGGACAGATCGTGCATCGACACGACGAGCATTTTCGACCAAACGCCACCGAGGTGTCGCCTAGCGCCGAGAAAGTACCACGAGAGCTTGAAGCAAAGCACAGCCATGGATATCGTGAAAAATCTCAAGAGTCTCGAGGAGGGAATCCCGCTGCCCCGGAGCTGCCTCGATCAGCAGTTTAAATACATCGAGCAGTTGGAGAATCAGCTGAGAGAGGTTATTCTCGCGGAGGAAGACGAGAGGAGAGCTTACGAGGAGTTCCAAGGGCAGCTCGAGCGAGAAAGCTCGTGTGGCTTCGACCCGCCGTCGACCGAAAATCCCGGCAAACAAGAGAACGAGGACATAAATCCCGGAGACCGGATGGAATCCTGGTGCGAGGAGTCCCGAACAACCGACGGTGATCGTTCCGAGTTTAGCAAGAGAGAGGGAAAGAGGGAAACTTCGAAATCGGTGACGAGCGACGGCGAGGTGCGCGTCGAGACTCGTTACGAGAATATTCAGGAGAATAAGCAGCGCTCGTCGACGAGTATCGGTGGAAAGACGAACGGGATCTCGTCCGAGAATTTCTCCACGGCGAAGAGCAAAAATGATAAAGCTCAGGATTGCAAGAGCAACGGTAACGCGAGAGATACGCAATTCGTTTCGCCGCCGAACGGCGAAGTCTTTCGTCAGAGGATGTTCGACGAGTACGTGCACAAGGTCCACGAGAGGCAGGAGAGAAAGCAACACAAGCTCGTTAAGATAAGCTCCCACGTGGACAACAGTGCGAGCTTTGCCAAGAGTCCGACCGGCGAGACGAGCATGAGCTCCGTCGAGAGAGAATTTATCGAGAGGGCCCGCAATCGGCTCTCAAGATTCGGCATTAATCTCGACGAGAGCGAGTCGGAGCTTCGACCGGTCAACGATCGAGAGAGCGACGCTGAACCGCCGAGCAGAGAAACTGATGCTTATTCCTCCGTTATAACGGAGAAAAAGAGCGAGCGCGAATCGGCAAAGTGTCTCATCGACGGACGTGAGATCACCGACGCCAAAACTTTGCCCAAGCATCTCCAAGAATTTTTCGAACTCGCTACTTCCAACCCCGACGATGGTGAGTCCCTGTTCAGGCTGTTGCATCCTTTTTCTGCGTGATCAGTTTCTCCTGTCTCTCTCTCTATATATATTATGTGTGTGGCCTTTCACCGGAGGATTACCGCTTTGTGCTCGTCTCCCGTTATTGTTGTACGGATTTTCCGCTGCTCTGTGAAGTTTTTGCGTACGAGATATCGATCGTTGATTCGATTATTCGTCACTAACGATTGCCAATTTTTTGCTGTTCTTGTTCGACAAAAAAAACGAACTGGCTCGATGAAATTTTTCTTGCGGTTCGACTAACAATGCCTGAAGAGAGTGTACCACAGACGCTGTTCAATTGGACACCATCAATTTTGTAATCAGTGCCAAATGGTACACGGAGAGAAAAAGTCCAAGAAAAATTACCATGCTGTCTCTATAAAGCTTGTCCAAACGACGTGTATAGGAAATTTTCTGAAAAATCTTCGAAAAATTGCTCTAAAGCGTTAGAAATTTTACCTTGCTGTACGGAAATTTTATGAAAAATCTTAGAAAAATTGGTCTAAAGCGTTAGAATTTTTACCCTGCAGCACGATAAAATTTCCTATACTTGTCGTTTGCACACGCTTTATACACTGAGAACAGATTTAGTTGAAAAATATTTAGTTGAAAATATTTCGTCGAAACAATACTTGTTTATTTGAAATAATTAAACTTCAGTTGAATCAACCAAGAATTTAGTTCAATTTGCAAAATAATATCGTTGAACGTATCGAAACAAATATTTTGTTGAATCAACCAAATTTCGTTTTCAGTGTAGAGACAGCATGATAATTTTTCTCGAACTTTTTCTCTCTTTGTACGTGTGCGCATGAAAAGTGTGAAAGAGGTGTACAACTTTATCGCGTTTCAAGGTAATATACAATTGCGACAATATACCGATGAAAAAATATAGTTTACTTCGAGGTCTGCTCTAAACTATTGTTCAGAGTCCACCTGTCCAACCGTGACAGTCTTTATTGAATTTCAATATTTAAATTTTTCAATAATTCAATTTAATTGAATTTCAATTGAATCTGACATTGAATCAAATTGAATTTCAATTAAATAGTGTAATATCGATAGGATTGAATAAAATTTAATATCTATATATTTAGTCGGTCTAACCGTCATCCAAATGTGCCAGCCAGCTATTTGACAGTCGACGCGACGCGACAGTTCATTAACTACAAATTTACACGGCAGCGTATTTGGAAAGATGATTCGCTGGCGCGTATATCTATAACTATTTGAGAAGATGTTGCTGGTATTTATATCTGTTATACATATTGAACAGTTAAAAACCTTTTATTGTCGAATCGCGATAAAATAATAATTCTAGAAAAAAAGTAAAATCTTGACAATTCTGTCTTGCCCAATGGTTGTAAATTTTTCGTGTATTAACTGAACATACAATCGGCAACTTGAACATATATATTTTATCAGCAACTCAAATATTTTTTACTATTCAAAAAAAATTAAATAAGAATAATTTCAATAAATCTTTTTGAAGTTGTTACAAACAATGTACACTGTTTAAAATCTGGGCAATCTTTGAAGAACAATTGATTGAAAAAAAATTTCAAGCAATGACTCTACATTTAGTCGAGACGAACGACCAAACTTCTGAATAGTCTTTAAATTGATTTGCGGTTTAAACCTAACTCTCATTAACACCGTGTGTGTACACGGATGAATATTTCGAAAAATGAAAAAATAATCAACGGAATGCAGCAGACCGCAAATATACCCAAGAGCGCGACCCTAGCAAAATTTTTGGTCAGTCTGCAAAAAAAAGTTCCATTCCCAAATGGTCGCGGTACACGTCGCTGTTTCTCGCTGCTTTCTCATCAACGAGAACGAAATATCGCGAAGCGAGGACATCGCGAGAAAACAAACGAGATAAAAAAAAGAGGGAAAATAACGAAAAAGAAGGCGTTCGCGCGTGATATATGCCGGAGTCGCGCACTGATTCACATTTAACAGCAGCAGCAGGTACGCGGGGACCCACTGACTGGCTAAATTTAGGAAACGAGTTGGAACTAAATAGGCCACTGCCTGGACGTCTCATTTCTCTCTCATTTTTTTTTCTTTCTCCTGCTCTCATTCAAACTCTACATATTTTTTTTCTCGCTCCGCTGTCTCCTATTTTTTCTCAACGACTTTCCATTCGTCACCCCTTTTCATTTTCTCTCGCTTCCTTCCTCTCTTTTTTTCCAGTTTGCGTGTGCGTACGCGCGCCCCCTTTCTCCTTCCAATTGATGGAATATATACATATATATACGTATATATATCCAGCACCCCGGAGCATATATCAACG
The DNA here is from genome assembly GCA_030522545.1 of Cremastinae sp. A BG-2022a. Taxonomy (NCBI): domain Eukaryota; kingdom Metazoa; phylum Arthropoda; class Insecta; order Hymenoptera; family Ichneumonidae; species Cremastinae sp. A BG-2022a. Next base: position 39,246 of record JAPYYW010001564.1, read on the forward strand.
TTTTATGTATTCGTCTATTTCCGAGTGTCGCCCGAACTCTAGAACACACCCGAGAAACGACCAATTCGCAAACGGAAACTCTGCTTTGCCCTCCCCCCCCCCCCGCTCTTTCCCCATTTTAAATCGTGCTTATTGATATCTTGCTGTCATAAGGGCGCAAACTAAGAAGATTTGCTAGATTCCCATTTTTATTTCCGAGTGAAATAAAATTTGCCACGATACCGAGCTATTGCAACCACATTTCTTATTTCTTCATAATGATCTCCTAAATGTCAGCCTTTGACCATAAAAGATAAACTCCGAAGAAAGCATTTTTATTTTTCGGGATATAAATTTCTAACAGAAATATTATATTCTACAAAAAAATTTAGACAAAGGTGAAATTGCGTTTTAAAAAATGTGACTGAAATGAACGTCGTTATTTTTTCAGATGTTCCAATGAAAAAATATTTGAATCATGCACGATAAGTATCCACTATAAAAAAACTTGAGTCCGTTCGGAATGAGTTTTATCGCTTTCCCCTCTATACCATTCGCGATGAGCTGTGACGATTTTGCACGATCGACTTGCATTTAACGATTAAAAAAAAGAAATTTAAGATTATACTAATCATGGTTTGTGTTCATTTTTTGTTTAATTCATTCATCATTCGATTCTTGTATATTTACGATTTGTTTTTGTGCGATCGAGAGCTAATCATTATTCTTTGCGTGAAATTCTCGATGAGTCTAGCGTTAGAGCCTATAATTGAACATTTCTGTTGAAACCTATTTATAAAGTCATTCAAATATATCGAAATCATTGGCAACGGGAGCTCTCACCGTTCGAGAGTCACTATTCTCGTCCAATATTTTTCTTCCATCCGCTCCATTTAATTTCGTGTTCCAAGGTCATTCTTCATTACGAACGAAACACACGTCGTGATAAAAGAGTTTAAAGAACAAACAGCTCTGTCTCATCTGTGTACATGATTTTATCGTGCTTCATTATTTTTCTTATTATTATTACTATTGATTCAATGGAAAGTTTCATTTGTCACTTCATTTACCAATTCATTAGCATATGCTTATTACTATTATTATTATTATTATTATTATTAATATTATTTTATATTATACACGCATCACATATGTGCGTTGCTTGCCTAAAAAATTTAATGGGTATTTCATTATTTTTTTATTTTCGCACTTTTTGCACTTTGACGACGATGCTTTTAGGAGTTGACTCTGATACACGGGCGAAAACAAATGCGACCGATTTGCTTCACGAGATTGACACTGCTTTGAAAATTGGCAAAGGATTTCTGCTCGCCGAAGGTGCGTTTTCCATGTGTGTGCGTTTGTTTTTGTTTCAGCAGTAAAACATGTTTTACACGTGATACAAGGATTGACTAATGTGTCAAAATGTGTATACTCTGTATTAACTCTTTGAAAATATTCCAATATTTTATAATTATACATTTACATATACATATACATTTTCCATAGCTTTTTTGAAGCCAGGAACGAGCATTTTGAAAAATATCAAGCCTGTTCGAAAAAAGTATGCTAAGAAAAACAAATGAGCACAGTCCCTAGATGAGTGACTGTAGGAAACATTATGTCGTGCCAGAAAATTATTCGTGTTACTTACCTTTTATAACAGATCTTGGTACTTTTCAGTTAAATCTCAAAACATCAAACCTGCGAAAATCTTGAAACAATGTTATTACAAACCAGTTTAAAATCCACGAAAAGAATTTATGAAACTGCTACCAAAACTTTCTACAACAGTCTTAGCCTCACATATAATTTTCAGGTATATAATGAATGAATTTTAATAAGGATAAAACTCGAATTCCAATTGACAAAACGTTTTAATTCGAAATATCAATGGGAAAACATTTATCAGAGTGATGAAAATATAAAAAAGAAAACAACCTATTTCCCATGTAAATTATAGTCTATACAATAAAATGTACGAACGAGTTACTCTACAAAAAATATTTTCTCAAATAAATTTCGTTGAATAGCCACTTGAGAGAATTCATTCGGATCAGTGTTTTTTTTTCGTAATGAGTTTGAAATAGAGTTTCGACGCAGAATCGTTTGGGGATACCTTAGGCTGGGGACGCGGTGTTGCTGGCAGCGAGCACGAGCTCCGAGCGTATCGCGACTTCTCAGTTATTCTCCACCTTTCGAACGGTTGAGCTCACTCTCGCAAGCTCCGAAGCTTCCAGTCCCATTCGGTTTATCGTCTGAAAAAATACAGGCCAATTGCCGGGGCTCGAAACGAGAATTATTCGTCGCGGTTGACTCACCGAGAGTGCTGGAAAAACAGTGAACATGGTGGAAAAAAGTTAGTGCCAAATAAAAGGAATAAAACAGGCTCATCGCGTCATTCTTTTAACAAGAAAAAATAAACATATTCACACTCGACTCGAGGGAGTTTCTACGTAAAATTGAAAAAATTTCATTTTCACGCATGCGCCAATAAGTGGCCTCGCACTGCTGATGTGCTGAATGATATACAAGTGCGCGGGAGATTTGAATGTCAAAATCATTATTTTTTTTGATAATTTTTTTAAACTCAGCGGTAAATCGTGCGAGGCACAGAATAATAAAATATAGTCAGGGACCTTGATCGAATTTTTCGAAGGCTCCAAATTCTTTTTCCGTCTATGTGTAATCTCGTGAAACGTGCTGACGATGCGAATGAAAATGTATTTCCGTTTGAAACAAACAAGCGGCGGGCTTGTCGCCCCGTCCAAAAATTGTGTAATCAGAACGAAGAAAATATAGTTTATACGAGGGTGAGATGACGGGAGATCGAGAGAGAGAGAGAGAGAAAAGGCGCCACGCGTTTCCTAATATCATACTTACGTAATAAGACCTGCTCGAGGGATCGCATTACGACCGAAATTTTCATTGAGAACAAGCCACTCGTGAAAAAAGAATAAAGCTCGGTTAACCTAGAAATTTGGCTTGCAATTGTTTGGCTCTACTCGCGCGCGCTGATTTATTTATTTATCGCTTTATCGTGTCTCTCAAATGGTCGGCGGGAATCGATCCACGAACGCTCTCGATATCGATAAAGCAATCGTTTCGCTTTCCAAATTCTCGCAGCGAAATAGAATTTTTCCGCCGCTTGAACATGGTGAAAATTTAACGAGAGATATAAGCGAGCCGGTCTATCACTGTTGCCGGTAAATGGAGGAGCGCATTTTTCTTTTTTGCGCTGTGCAAGCCCCGAGGAGAGCGTTTGTTATGCGTACTATATACGAGTCGGCAAAAGTCGCGTGCACGTTTGTGCGCAACGACGCGAGGCCTCGACCAAAATCTATTTAGAGATCCATCCTCTACACTCTCTCTCTCTCTTTCTGTCTCTTTCTGCCTCTTTTCGACGAGGATCTTCGATACAGCTAGACCCACCTTCGAAACCACCTTCTCGCCTCCCACTATTTCCTCAAACACCGCTTTTTAAACGAAACTCCATCCTAGACTCTCATATTTGCACTTGTATACTATCGGCAAGACTTCATTTCCTGCGGATAAAGAAAACGCTCTTCAAATAAAAAGACATTAGAAATAATATAACTCTGCGCAAATTTCCTGTACACTGAGAAAAAAAATTTAGTCGATATTTCCTATCTTATTACATTATTTTTTAAATCAGCAATTTTTCGTTTTCTCAAAAATGTGGCTCTTAATTAATGCAATTAATAAACTTTTTGTTTGATGGACAACTCATTTTTTTCAGTAATTTTTTGTTAAGTTTTAATTAATAAACGTTCCTTTATCTTATTTATTTATAGAGTCTTGTAAATGCACTGTGCATTTAGCAGAGTCATCGTAATTTATATATTCAAGAACATTAACAATCAGTTTTAAATATTGACCGATATTTATTTCCCTCGACTTCAACTTTGAAGAAATTTAGTTCGATGAAATATTAAATCAATTGAACAGCAATTTTATACATTTATTTAAATATTTGCTACTAGATTCATTATAAGGATGTTTATCAAAAATATCGATTAAAAGAAAAATGTATCATTTTGGGATCAAACGATTAAGCATTTTTAAACCTGTAGAACGAAGAAAAATTTGAGGTGTTCCAGGCCTAATATTAACTATTAACGATAAATGACGATAAAACGTCACCAAGTTTTCCTAACCTTAATCAAAATAACAAACTTAAATAAAAGTATTAATGTTACTAAATATACTCTTTGGATCATCACGATAACTCTTAATTCCTGCAAATTTGACCCTTTATTTTAGTATACTCTAATTGCAGTAAAAAGCATGTTTAAAAAATGTATTAAAAGTATCTAACTTGGAATACATCCTTAAATTACTTTGTTAACTAATTTTCACAATATCGATTAAGACGTATCAAACTAAAATGAAATTTCATATATAAACAAAAAAAATGTTTTCTCAGTGGCTTTTAAAAAATAACTACACGAGAAGTAAAAATTTATTACCACGTGTTTTGCTATTACGATGAGTTTTCGTTTAGTCTGGGATAATGTTTGAAAGGATATCTGTGTAGATAGTTCGATAGGAGAGATGAGTAAGTCATTGCATGTGTATACCAATACGCAGAGGAAGAGAGAAAGAGAGTTTGTGTGTGTATGTGTGTACCGATCCACGCAGTGGCCTTTGCCAATGATGTATAATTTCACTGGAAGCGGCCACAGCAAACTTCCGATAGCAATTCGCGGTCAAAGTTCATCCGAAAGTTCCAAGTTTACTAACGACCTCGATGATTCAGGGAGGACGGAAACGAGCGTTTTGGCCATTGGCCCGAACCGCCGGAATGAATTTTCCTTCCAATTTAGAGCCATTCATCTTCGATCTGTCGAACGCGTGCTCTTCGAAAATTCATTTCCTTAAATACGAATTATCGGTGTACCAGCATAATCCGGAAATTAACAATACAAACAATTTATTGGAATAAGATTAACTAATTAATTGGAATTCATTAATTGGAAATTAATTGGAAAAAATTAACGAATCGATTGATTTAAAAAAAAAAAGAAAACACAGTGATAGTTTCATTAAAATTTGGATGTTTACAGAAACCGTCATGTTTGCACCGACTTTTAAGGCCTCGTCGGCAAAGCCAGGTAAAACCAGTAAATATCGTGTGCATCCGCGTGCAAAAATTGTAAAAATTTTGTCATATCATTAATCAAAATGTTTTTAAGACTAATATTTAAAAAATTTTTTAAGGACGTGTAAGCCATAAAATTTCAGGATAAAATGAATTTTTGGCATTTGAAATTATCGTATTTGTTAAATCTCAGCAACTTCGGAGTTTGACAGTTCTTGGATCATTTTTACATACAGTAAAACCATCTCTAATTTGACGAAGTTTATTCATATGCTCAGAATCAACATTCCAAAAAACCAATTCTCAAATATTTAATAATATCATGCCCATTCTATTTAAATCGAAATAACAGTAAACTTTTATAATAAATTGGTTGACTCGAAATTTATTTATTTTGTATAGCTTCTGATTTGGACATGACACGTTATTTAAAATATAATAATATTTCTATTTTGGTCGAACCGTGATTCAGATTCAGTTCAAATTTTTGAACTGTAAATATTTACCCCTTCGGTGACACGGAAAGTAAACGACGAGCTCCGCTCTGTGAATGGTGTGATGCACTCGTTTCGTCTTACTTATTTTTATCAAAGAGAACACGTGCTAACGAACTCGGCAATTAATCATTCCTCTCCTATTTTCGTGCATGACGATTTTAATTAATGTCGCTTACAATTCCTCTCGCTTCTGAATCCTGTGTTGAACGATTAATATAAATACGTTTCTTTCTTTTTACACAAAGAGAATTTTTAACGAAAACTTACTATAGATTTTATCCTTATGTGAGTTCAAATGAACTGATTATTTTTTATACAAATAGTTTATACATATAGTTAATCTATTTTTTAACCATAGTTAATTTGAACATTTATTTAATCAATTTTACACTGTATTTTTTTAATCAAAAATTCTAAATATTTTCAAACTTTTACAACATCACGATTAAAAAAACGATGAAAAATTGTCGCCGCGTACCATATATATTCAATATATTCAATATATTCTACCTCAAAATTTGCGAGATCAATGAAAAATGTCTATTTACATAAAATACGTGTATCAATATTTACATATATTTGTTCGTAATATGAGTAATTTGGCTCGTAAGCAGGATGAGAAAAAAAATGTGCGGAGGGGAAGAGGAAGGTGCCGCGAGGAGATAGGTTATTTATTAAAGGCGCTGACAGATTTATTTTTCCGTCTGCTCGTATATGCATATATGTAGTGTATACGAGCAAGAAACGCTTCGAGCGTGAGGAAGAAGCGTGAAAACTATTACGACGATCATCATCGAGCCCTTTATGTAATATACGCCCCCACGAATCGTTCCAAAATTAGAATCCTCACCGATTCACTGCCCAATTTTATAAATACATGCGTGTATGTGTCGTACACTTTTTATAGTATTTGTGTCTCTGTGCACGGAGGCTGTGTGTCGTAAAATGAATATTGCAAAAGCAAAAAACTCGACTCGGTAACGAGTGTCATGATCCCTAATAATAATAATAATAATAATAATAATAATAATGATAGCAAATTGCTAATTTTTTCATATGTTTTTGTGCCTCAAGGTGTCTGGTCGCCAGGGAGCGAACCTCCGCCCCCGCCGAAATTGCCGAGCCCGGATCGTGAAAAAAAATCGGAAAAGGATGCTGGAATACCGCCGGTGTGGACTCCCTCCAGTGCTGGGCCCAGTCCCGTTGCCGAACGCAAAGAATTTCGTCCAGTTTCCTTCGAGAGTCCTGTACTGACCAGAAAACAATACACTCCTCAGGTTTTTTCTCTGCTTCTATCTCGTTTACGGTATTGACACACCGTTTTTCTGTTCAATAAATTAAATTCGACTTTATCAACATTCGCACTTTTATTTTTTGTCGAATATTTCATTATAAGGTAAACGTCCCAACAGATGGATAATTTTTATTATATTTTTTTAAATATTTGAATTATTTTTTTCTCAATAAAATCGTATGCATTATTTTTCATATACAAAGAGGTTTATTTTTCATAACGTTAATTTATTGGAACAAACTCGCTCAACCCTCGAAACAGGGTCGATTTTTTGTCCAACTATTGGGACATCCTTTATATTTAAAAGTCCCAATATTTATTTACTAGAAATATTGTCTAAATTTAATACATAAAATGAGGTTTTGTTTTCTAAAATGTCAAATAATAGTTTAGATGTGAATTTAAGGAAAATTTTTTTTGTTGGAATCCTATATTAAAAAAGACATGAAGCCTCTAATCGATTATTCGGAATTTGAACATGTCGGAGCGTATTAATACGAAGTTATATGAATTATGCACCTAGAACAACACAGCAAAATATCGATTCAAATCTGTCAAAAAGGAAAAAGTGGCCATTTACCCCTTTCATTTTTTTCGAAAATATTCATAGTGTGATAACTTTTAAAATAATTGATGAATTAACATAATTCCTGCACCATTCGCTTTGTTTTGCAAAAAACTTGAAGAATCACCCTTAATAAAGTCGATTTGGTCAAGAGAAAGAAAATATATCGTTAATTGAAATTTTCATGGTTCCCCGAGACCCAGTGTGACTGACCAAATTTTTTTAAATTTTTTAAATTCGATTTTAAAACCCTATTCGATGATAAATTTCCCGTAAATAACGAAAATGATAATTATTCGGGGTGAAATCCAACAATTTATATTGAAAAATTCAAAAAAATGATCGAAAAGTCAGTTTTTATTTTATTTCAATTAACTTTCTTATTATGCGGTGCTTCGAAAAAATGTCGACCTTATTCTTATAACATTTCAAATTAGCTAAACCTTAATATTTAGTTTATTGAGTCATCGCTTATATTTTGTAAGTGACAAATGATATTGGTAATGAAAATAGCAAAACGGTGTGTCATATACTTTTTCGTAATGTCTTTTTGAAAAATAATAAATAAATGATAATTTTCAATAGCACAAGACAGAGGCTTCGCCACCTTGGAAAGCTGAGGAGGGTGAGACGAAGAGGGAAGCGACTGAAAGTGTAACTCACAATATAACGACTCGGATCGTGAATTCTCACTCAGCACCGTCCCAAGGGTTGAACACTCTCGCCGGTACACCACGGTTGCCCAGGGCTCAGAATCCTACGATAACTCTCCTTCAGAAAGCAAGAGGCAAGTTCTCGCTATTTCATACTTTATCCCCACGTCCTCATTCTAAATTACATGATTCAAGTTTCGCGTATGCGAGTAATTCACAGGTCTGCATTAATGATATCTCTTCTCGATTTTCAATACAGATCAAAAACTCGCTCGTTTGAGTACTTTTTTTACATATCGATAAATCTAGGAAATTTTTTTCGATATTATACAGAATACACAAAATATACAGAATGATTCAAGTTTCGCGTATGCGAG
>JAPYYW010001565.1:0-27715 GCA_030522545.1 Cremastinae sp. A BG-2022a
CCATTCGATTGTTAGTCGTTAGTACTAGTAGTGTTAGATAAAAATTATTGTTTGTTAGATTGAATTTAGTTAGATAAAACGAAAAGAAAAGTATTTTCAGAGTTGGCCGGTAACTTTTTTGTTTTTGAGAATTTTGCAATTATTCTGGTCGCACTAACAATCGAATGGTATATAGGAAATGTTTGAATTCGATAAGTCACCGGCCAAGTTGATGTAGCTGATTCATTCGCAGCAGCTAAAGATTTCGACCGTGGCGCCATCCATCGGACGTTTACTGAATAAAAAAAACGAGCGACACGTCGCCCTATACAACTTCTGACTTTTGGTCGTAGCCATATTGGGAAAAAGCATAGAGGAAGCGGGAAAATTCAAATTTAGTCGAATTATTTATCTTCTGTTTATTTCAATACTTATTTCTCGTTACGTAGAGTATACATTTAAAAAAAGAGATCTATCACAAATGTACAATTGTGTTCAAATTCTATGAAAGTGTCTTTTTGATTGACGACACTTCCAGTGTACGGTTTTCTTTACCCTTTGACTTTTATCTCTTCGATTTTCCGTAAGTCAAGTCGTTTGATTAATTCCTTTGCGAGAGCGGCCCGAGCAAAAAACTGATGGCTACAGTTTCGCTGTCGATATTTTTTCGTTCTCGTCGTAATAGAGTCTTCCTCGTTGCAAAATATCTCACTGCTGCGCTCGATATAAAAAAAGTTCTCAATGGCAAAACGGCTCTATGACTAATTATTGCTCGGTCACGAGATTATCTTAAATACGATGAGTTACATATTACTTCAAGGTTCTTCAGTAGCCCAGCTACGTAAACGTCACTACTACGATTTCGTCAATAAGTTATACACTTTGAAAATAGAATACGCGTAATCTTGTTTGGCAGTGAGAGACAGGATGATAAAATCCAGGGGGCTCGTCCTTTCGCGAACGCACCCTCGGCTCACTCAGTCTTGATCTATTTTTTTAATAAATTGACATCGCCCTCGCATCGTGTTGGCTTGCGAAATACATCATCGCTAACAATTATATAGAAACTCATGGGAATAGTAATCGTTAATTATCACATCCTTGAGCGTTCAAAAAGTAAAATCCTTTTTTTTATCGATCTTCCTCTCTTCGTGATAATTATATTATCCGCGAGACTGTAATAATGCCTATGGTTATTGAAATAACGAGGAGGATCGAAAATAAGGCTGTTGAGCCGGTGTCGGTCGGAACGTCAGTAAGGAACGTTGTTCCTCATGTAAGCTTGCTTTTTGTACTCGTGCTTCTCGCACTTGCCCCACCAGGTCTGCCTCGTGCAAACCTTGTGCGGCTTCAACACGAAGCACTTCGTTTGGACGACGTTGAAAAATATCCTTCCTATAAAATTGGCGGAGGATGTACCAGCCATCTTCAGACACGTACGGAAGCTGCAACATATTTAACGAAAAGCTTTGTAATATTTTCTTTATATATCACATCCTGAAAAATATCGAATAAATTTATCATTCCTGAAATAAACGTGGATTCTAGCATACCGTCAATGTGCAGTTGCAAATTAATATATTTTAAGGTAGTCTTATCACTGCAGACTTTAGATATAAGCCACGAATAACTGACGTTGGTTATAAGAAAAATATAAAGACTCTATTTTATTTTAATTAAGGATGTATGAGCGATATTTTTATAAATATGAGAATTTGATGAATTTTTGGTATGTATTTTGTTCTAAAGCGTATGAAAAATTGTGTGCCAAATTTAACATCGTTTTACTGAACGGTTTATTTAAGAGTTATCAAACTCCAAAATTGTTGAGATTTAACATTGCTTCTTATGGAGAATTCATAAATTCGCACTGAATATACAAATTGAAAAATATGAGATTCTTGTGAATTTTTTTTACATATTCGTAGTCGCGTTCATTTTGTGAAGACAGCAATATCAAAATATTTTACTAAAATTTTTTGTGTTTAATTGTTTAAACAATAAAAAATGTTCAAATTGTTTTCAAAATATGCTCAAGTTTTTTGTTAATATAGCCAAACTAAGTCTAAAAAAAATTGGAAACTTTTTAGCAAAAGCCAGTCAAGAATTTACTTTCTTCTGGGATTGTCTGTGCCATAAATCCTTAAATTATGTTGATAACATTACGATAAAGTAAGAATTTTCGTCTCACAATTTAGTCCATGACCTACCCTGAAATTTTGCATAGAGGTCGTGGCTTATTAAATTCACTATAAAGTCTGTATTAAAAAAAAAAATTTGTTAAATTATGCTACAACGATTCGACTACCTTGACATATAAATAAAATTTAAGAAACAACTATACAATTTCATACACTATTGTCCACGTTCACGAGAAACGAACGAATAACTTTTAATACTTGAATATATGGGTTACAGAAAGTGTATGAAAAGATCAAGGTTATTTTTTTTAAATATAGAAAATGAAAAAATAAAAAAAGAGAAATAAGAATGTATAAGAGGCGTGCAAAAATTCTTTCGGTGTGTTTTCGTTAAATTGTTACCGCTCGTCGCAAGTGCAATGCATTATTGTCGAAATGCCCCAGTTGAAGAGGCCATAGCGTGAATCAAAAGCGGGAATGTAAAACGGGCAGGCGGTGTCGTGCCTTCGGCAGCAGGAATCGGCTTTTCCAAAGCCGCCAAGATTGGTGTACTTGGTGGCTCGGTTGCCACGTCCGCACCATTGCGTACCCGGAATAAGAAGAATTTCCCTTCGTTTCCGGCTTCTGGTCAGCCGCCTGTCTCTTCTTATTCTTCTTCCCTGTGTAACTTCCGGTCTCCGAGGATCATCGACATTGGGAGACTTGCCGAGCCTGCATTAAACAACAATCGGTCTCAAGAGCGAGCGAGACACCCGAGAGAAAATATTCTCACGGAGAAACTCGAAGGCGAGTTAAATTCGAAGAAACCCCCACGCTCGAGTGAAAAGTGAAGAAATAACCGAATGGAGGTGAAATTTATTCGCTGAATTTCGTGCGAGCTCGATGTTTTTAACCGAAGGCGAGATTAAGCCACACTTTTTATCGCAACGCTGTTTACATACGATGGTATTACCTCTGGTCGCAGCCACAGTGGCTGAGAGTGAAGGGCATGTAATTCCAGAGGTCGTAACGCTCGGAGAACGGCGGTATCGCTCGAAAACAGTGATCGTGCCTTCTGCAGCATCTGTCCGCGTGATCCAGAGCTCCGAGGTCCTTGTACGTACTCGCCGTTCTATGGGGACCGCACCACTTTGTCCCTGGCGCTATGATCATCCGTTGAAGACTTCTTTCGATCCTCCTAACAATTCCCAACGACCCTTACTTACTTTTACGCTTCAGGAAAATTAGAAGAAACAGCGATAACCTTCTACTTTTATTTTCAATCTATCACTGCACGTTTGAAGATTTTTAAGACTATATTTCGCGAATTTTAATTCTTCAGCAAGATCGTAATGTGGATTTAAGGATGTATGCCCAAAATTTGATATATTTACATTTTTAGCGAAATTAAAATCGATATTGAACTGAATAATACGCTGAATCGGTAGGAAAAAGAAAAAAGTATGGTTTCCGATCGTTTAAAAAAGATATTGAAGAATAAAACTGTGGAGGTTTCTCTATAAACTCCATTGATGAAAATATCATTGGATATGAGAGTCACTCTCATCATTGGATGTTTACCCATTATTTTCATTGTCATAATTTTCGTTCAGATTGAAATCTATAGCAATGAAAGTTATTCCACGTCGATCGAAACAAAAAAAACAACTTTACAGTTGATTTTGAGCAGATAATTGGCATTCAACATTATATCAAACCCTGTATTACTTTAACCAGAAGTCGTTTAAATTGCAAGAAAAAACGATAAATTGGAGTGTTCTATATATAAGGTAGCTAAATAGAAAAAGTGTTTTCTATAACTATATATATTATACTCGATCTTTCTACGTAAAAAAAACAACCATCGTTGCCGATATATCTACGGAAATATTCTTGATTGAATTTTCTCGTGTCCAGGGCATTTCAAATTCCGTTGTTGTCATTGGCTGGCTGCACAAAATGTCTCTGTATCGAGTAGTCAAATCAGGTCTTAATTTTATTTCACACTGTAGAAATTTATTCACATCAACACTATTTTCATTCTTTAAATCACTATTTGAACAATAATATTTATTGCCATTAGAGTTTGGATATAAAAAACAGCTTGAAAAGAAACAAAGATATGAATACTTTTTTATGATTTCCATCTTACATATTTTCATTACACTACATACAGACGGTTTTCAATGTCTTTTATTTGTATTATAACTTCGAATTTTATGTTTTTCAAAATGTTTAATTAATAATAATAATAATAATAATTGTTTAAAGCGTTAATTTTGTAAAAAATAGTGACTTTATTGGAAATAAAAGCAGGAAATCTCGCATATGCTCAGCGTTAAAAATTAGATTTTCAATCGTGATTATCTTCATTAAAAATTCGACAAGATCACGTTTTGTCTTGTACGAATTTTGGAACTGAGAAAATTTTTATTTGTTTCATATCCCAGAAAAATACGTTTTTCTTTCGACTAACATTTTTTTTATAGGCATATCTTTAAATTTATTTTTAATTTTTAAATAATGAGTTTGTCTTATACTACACTGAAGCAATTTAGAAATAATCGGTTATCGCTATTTTCCTTCATTTTCTCACGATTTTTCAATATGCGTGTTTTTTCCAGATTGAGGAACTTGACCTCGCCTTGAGACGGGGGGTTTCTTCAATGAAATATCTCGAAAAGTGATCGTATCAAAGTGCGAAAAAAAAACGATATTATATTTCACCTGTGCCTCTGTTGACCAATCAGTTGGTTGCGCGCTCGAATCTTGGCGTTTCCACATCGATTTCGAAGATCCTTCGAGGAAACGAACCATTGCAGGATCGATCGAAGGCTCTCATTCGCTTCGTCTTCGTTTTTGAATATTTGCACTCTCATCTCGACGTTCTTCTCGTTCTTCTGGCTCTGCTGATCGATCGAGCAATTCTGAATTTCATCTCCGTCGGTAAGTTCCTCGTCGATGCAGTCGGTCAAGGTAGAGCCCTCGTATATCAACTGCAGCTTCCTTCTGTCCTCCCGCAAAAAAACTTCTCTCAGCGCGACCTTCGTATAGCTTGAAAAGTAAAAAAAAAGAGAATATTCTCAGGTCTCGTGCTTCAGAAACTGTTGAAAAATTTACATTTGTTTTTGCAAAAGCTGCTTATACGGATCGAGACAGTTGCATGATGATAAAACACGTAATTCCCTTCAATATCGACTATTGGTACTGAACTGTACATACGGATCGAGACAGCTACCATGATGATAACAATTCCCTTCAATATCAACTATTGGTACTAAACTGTCATACCGATTGATACAATGTTCATTTCAAATTTTTTTCCAGTCTAACGTTTCGCGGTCAACGATTTCTATCCTAATGTCAGAGAAGCGAGTTCGTGAAACGGTGCGTACGATTATTCGCGACGATTTTCGTATTCTCGCAGCACTGGGCTCAAATGTGTTACGATTTACGCTAGATTAAATACGGTCACGAGGCCGGTAGTTAATTTATGATTGATGCGATCGACGTCGAACCATTTGGGCAGTGTCCGCACGTTTACCGCGCGGCAACCCTCGTGATTTCTATCGTTCGGTAATAATCTAGTCGGTAGAATTTTCGCTCCAACGAGCTCACGATTTCTACTATATTCATTTGTACGTACATCGGAAAATCACGTCCATAATAAAATTCTCCCTTCATTCTCGTTCGGTGGACGCGCCTAATATCGCGGCAATGATTTTTTCGAGAAATTGTAATCGGACGCTCGCAACGTCGGTGCGTAACGGGGGTCGTCTTTATTTTTAAAGAATGTCGCGAATAAAGGACATTAAACGGTAAACAAGGAAGCCTTCTCTTGTCGGGACGCGTTTCGTACTTATTCTGCAACAAACGATTCTTTGTTCGGGATCACACAGGGCGCTCGGGCGAAACAAGAGAAAACGCTCGGGAGTGTCAATTGGCATCGAAAATTCCATAGAGCTTGTTAAATCGGAGTGTAAGATGGATTTCTCGTGGATAAGCCATTGTACAAGTGGGGAAAAGCCAGTTAAGTGCAGAGTGAAGCTCGGCGGTCGGAAAGGATTCTTTGTATCCTCGTGAGAGTCGCGACACGTGACAACGCGAGCGAGCTCTCGGCGTGCATTCGCCGCCGAGTCTCCGGTCATCCCCCCCCCCCCCCGTCAAGCCAGCCAAAAAACAGAGCAGGGACGAAAAGCCTCGTGAGGTCATGAAAACACTTCTGGTCTAATCCTCGCTTACTTAACTCGACGACGCTTCTCGGATTATGGTTCTTTCCTCTCGGCTTGGTGGTCAACTCTCGAAGACCAATTTTGCATTTTCTTATCTCCATACACACGTACGTATCATTCACTGCTTTCCACTGATTTTCAATTTTACTCCAAATTCCGTAATTACATACAGTCAACGATAAAAGGTTAAAAAATGTTTTTTTTTTCGTTGAATGATCGAAATGAAGTCCCTCTTCCATAATAAGTACACAAAGAGGGGAGAAAATAATTCACTATAAATTTTATCTTACATAGAGGATAATTCTAAGTGTGCATTTAGAAATTCATGAAAAAACTCATGGAGCAATAAGATTTTTAATATAAAATTTTACAAATTCACTATGTTTTTCTTGCAATAAGATATGACTGAATAAAATCCTAAATATTATTCTTGTGAAGAAAAATGTGTAAGAAATATTTCGAATTCCATAACAAAATATATATTTTTTGAGTAAAAAAATTAAAACCAATTTCCACTTCGACTGATAAAAAATACTGTACAAATTATACGTTTAAATGGTAACTTTGTGAATAGATTTGTATTTTAAACAGACAATTGATAAAAAGCAGGAATGAAAAGGTAGAAATATCGGATGAAAAATACGTACCCCCAATCGACAATGGTTTCCCTAACGCAGATTCGCTTCCACCTGATGATTCTCTGTATTTCACCTTCGGGTAGAAACTTTGTTACGAAAAAAGCTTGGAATTCGTCGTCCGGCGTGAATTTCTCGGATCCGATCGCTGTCTCGTTTTTTGTCGGCGGGAAAAAGATCTCGTTACTCCGGTGAAGAGCTCCGACGATCGGGAGCACAAGAATGAGGCTCAATGCCAGCGGCATCGAGTCACAGATTTCAGCTCTCGGACGCGCGTTTTTTATTCCTACTTTTTTTTTCCTTGTCACTCGATTCGCGAACTCCTTTCAATCAAACATTTTTTTTCTACCGTCAGTCATGCTACTTTCTCAAATCGAACGACCATTAATTCATCGGCAGAGATTTTTTTCACTCGTTTATTTAAAATGTGCCCTTTGGTACCAGTTTTAACGCAATTATATTTTTTTGACAATTTTAAAATCTGTGTAAAATATTTTCTAAAAGATATTCTCTGACAAAGACAGTATATAAAAAATTTTTTAAAAAATATTTTCGCGTGTAAAAAAAAGTAAAAAACATTATCTTGCTTTTTTTTGCTTCAAAAAATTCGTATGACGTTTTTTGTTCCGAAAGATTCTCGAAAGCGTATGCAGCCCGACGGCGCGAATGCAGAACTTCCAGAGATGGAAAAAAAAGAGGAAGAGAAAAAAAAATGAAATAGACGTTTCTCAGCCGTTGGCCACAGACTTACGCACCGGTTACGTGTAGACTCGACACGTTTTTGCGTCACTAAACAGGTTTCTTCTCTCTGTCACCTCTTCGTACTCAATTATTTTTTCACAGAGCAACAAAAGAATAGTCACGGAATCCATAAATCGAAATATTGACGATCGAAGCAGCACCGAAAATTATCTAAAATTATTTTAAAATATTTTCAGCACTCCTACATCCATTTCATTTAAAAAATGCCAAAGAACGACAAAGATAGACGAAGAATATCTGCGTAAAAAACTTTTTAATATACGATTAATTGAAGAAAAAATATTTTTCATGAATTAAAAAAATGTTATATCATTAAAATCATTGTTTTTAAAGTATACCTTCAAGAGAAACGTATCCGCAATAACATTCAAACTTTTATCGTTCATCCACGTGCGATCAAAACTCAAGGCATTTTTGTATTTTTGCACCGAGTGCAAAATTCGATAATAATCCGCGTTTCTTTCCTCTCGACCTTTTAATGAGAAAAATAAAATAAAAGAAAATAATAATAAATGAGAATTCGGAAGTCGATGGAACGAGGCGAGGAATGATCGAAGCTCGTGGTCGAAGCGCGACGGTTTATGAAACTGGCGCGCACCGGTCGTGGACCTCCCTTAAATACTCCAACGTCCTGGTGGCTGACGTCCAGATCTAACCACCGAACTTCCCCCACCATCCCTTGCCAGCCACAACAAATAAACATAAATATATTTCATCATTTTGTACTCATTATTTTTTTTATCTATCGACGAATTTATATTATTTTTTTAAATTATTAACTTTTATTATATATTTATTTTTATTAAGTTTTATTATAATTAAAAATTATGTGAGTATAGCTCCAAGGTTTTTCATTTTATCAACATTTTTTTAAAATAAATATATGTATTTTTGAAATATTATAATTTAACGCCCACGATTTTTTTTTGGCAATCAGTTTTAAATTTTATATATGTATATCTCAGTCCGGAAATTTTTGAAAATTTTTATTGCACCGGAGTTGATGAATTTTTTTTCGCGTGCAAGTTCATCTCCTTTCGTTTTTCTTTTTTCGACGATCTCCGCCACGACTTCGACATTTCGACGAACGTCCCGAGAGAACTCGGGGAGGGCGGACGAGGCACTGGCCTCGGGGTTAGGCGAGTTATCGTCTATACAAATTGGATAATTCAAATCTCGAAAACGTGATGTAAGCCTTCATGAAAAATAAGTAAAATGAAATAGTGATCTCACTATAAATTATTCACAACAATGTTTCTATTTGAAAATCGTTTATTTAAACATTTTTTAACGCAGACTGCATTTTTGTCATTTCGCATTTTCAAAATATATTTTACGTATCATCTGAATCATATTATTTATTTTTTAAAATATTTTTCACTGGAAATTAAATATAAAAAATGAGTCAGTAATTTTTTGTAAATGCATTGTGCTGGTAAAGAAAAAGATTCGGGAAGATGTGAAAGAATTTATACATACGTAAATGGGTCAACGCGGTTTTTACCCAGGCTCGAGAATTCGCTAAAAATCCCGAAACAATCGAATCTCTGCGTGATGGAAAGCGGGGATAGGGACGGATAACGAGATAATGAATTATGCAACTGGAGAAGCAAGGGTTTTTTGTCGGGATTCGATTTCTTCACTGTCACTTTTCTCGCGATTCTTTTTTATTTCTGGAACTCGTTACTATCCCGTATTAGATTTCATCGAACGATTGGCCATTATCCAAAGGTCGGTTTTTGCGTTTAACCACAAGCCCGGGCGATCTTCTCACCATCGAATTTTCGATCCTCGATCTTCGAGCTTTTCTGATAGCATTTCGCTGTCCGGTACTCCCAAGCGAAATGCAGAAATCGGACTCTCGATTTTTGAAATCGTTTCAATTGCTTCTCAATTTTTTTTGCTATTTTTTCATATAGCAAGATTTCTTACAAACTCCCATAATTCGTTGTTATACGCATTTGTAGCGAAATACATGAATATAAAACTCCTGGAAATATCTTCCAAAACTAATTAGCTCATTAATTTTTCTATATATACTTGTACAGCATTGCAATGTATTTTTTAAATACCTCGTTACATTCACAGCAATTATACTTAACATACAGTTTATTTTCCTGTTGCAAACAAAAGAATGAAAACTCGCGAGGATCATTTTCCGAGGAGGGTACAAGTTCCTGTAATTCGTGCAATTTCCAAAATTCGTTATTCCGTCAACAAAATAGTTTACAAGTAACATTTTTGACTTGTTTGCTCATTAAAGTCCGCTATTCGACAGTTTCGAAGTTAATTTGGGAAAGACTAATTGTCAAAAGGGAGAAAAAAAAGCGGGAGAGAGAGAGAGGGGGGGAGGGGGGAGGGTAGAAGGGAAAAGTATCAAAAGAGGAAAGTTTCGTTTCATGCGGGTCAGAGATCATCCATTTTCTCCCGCACAATTTTCTCTCTCTCTCTCTCCCTCTCTCGTAGTTTAGCACTTTTCCAGGGCTCGCGAATCCCTGCGACGCAGTAACCAAACGAGACAAGCTTCTTAATAGCGACGAAGAATAATGGCAGCGCGAAGACGAGTGAGTCGCGACGAGGGTTCGCGTATCGCGAACGAGAGAGAGCACGAGTGTTTTCACCATTGTACTCGCGCGGTTGGGCGACTCCCTTCCGTCGAGGGCGCGCTTAGGTGAGAGAAACAAAGAGAAAAAAGGACGGCCCGCTCTTCTCGGCGAGAGCACGGAAACGAAGAGGCTCTCTCGACCGAAATTCGAGATGAGCCTCGCTCTCTCTCCCCCCCCCCCATCCCTTTTTCCGTTTTTTCCTCTTTGCATAAATCGGGACGGAAAAATAGTTTTCGGAAATTGTTTGCCTTCTTCCGTGGAGGCGTCACGAATTTGTTTGTAAACACTCGAATCCGGGGGGAAGGGAAAAAGCTTTTCACAGAGAGAGGCTGATGCTGCGAAGAATTCGTAACGCTTCCCGGCTTCCTTTTCCCTGGACACCCAGCTCTCTTCCTTTATTTTTATTTCTATTTTTCTTTCTTCTTGTGCTCTCGGGAAAAGACAGCAACGTTCCATTACTGCGCACCGTTTATTTAAGGTAGTTGTCGCGTAAACACGCGCGCTTCGATAGAATCGCATGACAATCATTTTCTTATACGTGCTCGCGATATCAGCATTAGCTGATTGAGGATGTATGAGCGATATTTTTTTAAATATGGGAATTGCATTAATTTTTTTGTATTTTGTTCTTAAGCATATGAAAAAATGTTTGGGACAAATTTGATATTGTTTTACTGAATGGTTTGAGAGTTATCAAACTCCATAGTTGCTGAATTTTAACATTGCTTCATATATACATATATGGAGAATTCGTAAATTTGCACTAAATACAAATTTTTAAATATGAGATTCTTGTGAATTATTGTTTTTTTTTATATGCTCGTAGTAGTGTTCATTTTGTATAGGTAGTAATTTCAAAACGTTTTACGAAATTTGTTTTAATTTAATTGTTTAAACAATGAAAAGTATTTAAATTATTGTTACTCAAGTTGCTATTAGATAGTCAAACTAAGACCCAAAACATTGGCAACTTCTTGACAAAAACCAGAGTCTGGATTTTATGAATTTGCTGGGATTACCTGTCCCATGCATCTTTAATTTATTTCGAACAGTTGTGCCATTTCGAATTTGAAAAAAATAGTGTCGAAAATGAAGTTTTAGAATTTGAAGACTTCGATGCTCGTGTCATTTCATTATTTACATACTCTTTTCAACTTTTCCATCATTATGGAAATTATAAGGACGAAAGAATGGGCACATGAAAAAGTGGAAGAAGAAACAATATTTTTTCAGGCTCGGTATTCTTTTCTTGTTGTTTTTTTTATGGAAAAAATAAAACTTTGCGCTTTGATTCTAGAAAAACGAAATTATTGAAATTTTTAATAAAGATGCCCAATTATTCTAAAAAAAAGAAATCGGAATTTCATTTGTACGGTGTGAAATTGAAAAAAATTATTGAAATTAAAAAAAAAGGAGTTATAATATTTAGTAAGAAGTTAAATTGAAAATAAAATATATTAAAGTTTCCGGAAAATATTTTTCATATTTCTCAATTGATCACAAATTTTTCGACGTAAATCACTGAAACTACTGATGATATTCGAAGGTGTCTAATATTTATAAAGATGTTTCAATATTTGAAAATAGTGTGAACACAATTGAGAGAAGCGAACGGACCAGTTGAATTTTTGTTTGCTTAGGAAATATTTCGAAGATCGAGTCGAAAACGGTTTTTATCGAGTATCAGGAGTTTCTCACCGTCTACTGGGATGACTGTTGAAGAAATAAGATAAAAGTGATGAGGTGTTGCAGTGGCCTTTAATTCTTCAACAGCTTTGTCGGTTTTTCTCAAATGTAAGTATGCATCAGCGTTGTGTGTTTTTTCAGGAAGAAACGGACCTCGTGGCGCCTCCAATGAGCTACCTGCTATTACCTCACTTTTTCCTTGCCTTTTCTCAATTTTTTCAATGTCTTACTTTTTCCACAACAAAAAAACAAAACATCACTTTTCATACTCGATTATAATCAAGATAATAAATTTTGAAAACCTATTTTTATTTTTTAGACCAGGAGATCGTCCAATTAAAAAAAAACAGGACAAAATAATGGATTAAATAAGTATTTAGTTTATAATCCGTAAAGAAATTAAAAAATAAATTCCAGCTAAAGGATATCGGTCGATAGTTTCGTTGTAAACACGAAAATAATTCAATGTACCAACAATCACTAAATTCCATGTAAATATGTATGTAAAGATTATTAATAAATTTCATTCGACCGCTGCGTTAATTTTATTTCGAATGATGTTCGAATTTGAAAAATTTTAATTCATTTTTCGAATTCATTTGTTTTATTATCGAGCGTATATTTTAAAAGTATCTTGCATTCGTATTCAGCTTTGTTCATTCATTCTCGCAATGAGCTAATTAATTTTTATGGTTTTCGAAATCTCTTCGACTCGACGTTCCTAGGCCCCGGGCTATCGGTACAGGAATTCTTCTCGAATATAAATCTGTCGATGCACGTTCGTGAACCTTGTATAAGACGACCAGAGCTAGAATCTCCGAGTGAGGTTTATTCTTTTTTTTCCTCTTCGACCAAGCCAGATCGCGCACTAAAATTTGATTTATTCTTTTTAATTAAAATAATTCACGATCAACTTTTGAATTTATTCCTCAACGTTTTTTATACTCGAAATTTACAGCGGTGCGTGTCTTATATTTTCATTTTTATATTCGAAATTCAAAAACCACTGAAATAAAAGAATGAGTCAGTGCAATTTTTTCGTGTCGAGCAAAAATGACAAAAACCGTGAAGTATAATCAATTAAGATTAACTGATACGCGCTAATATCGAGCAGAGTCGAGCCAATTCTAACCAATTTACATCCATTAATCAAAGTCTCGAGAAGGAAAAAAGTTCCAAAAACGAGAACAGAATCAATGTCTCGGTCGAAGAAGAAAATCACATGAAGAAGGAAGGGACCAGAGTCCTCGAAAAACAAATGGTATAAAAAAAATCGTGAATAAATTTAAGTCATAAGAAAAAATTATCGCAGGTTCGTTTTTTTTGAATTTTATTTTATTTTAAATATGTTTCATTTAATTGCTATTATCACCCACGCTCAAATGCAATTTTTCTCGGAAAGACGATTATTGTTGATTAAGGGCCGAGAAGTACATTCGGTCAATTCGCGTTTAATGCGAACGTGGCCTCTGAGACCCTCTCGTGTTATTTCGATGGCTTTGTGTCAAGACCTCCCAAATAATTTGCGAGCTCGCTGAACACATGGACGAAAAACAAAGAAAAAAAACTTCTCGGTCGTGAAAAGTGTGCAATTAAAAATCAGGACAAAACGTCAGTTACTGAACGCGATATCGAGTAAAAATCGTGTGATATTTTGGACAATAATATTTTGCTTGCTTGTCTTATACGTCAATCTAATGTCGAAGACTCTGAATTACGTCATGTTTTCTATTAAAAAACCAGAGTCTGCTATTTTGTTATCAACGGACGATGAAAGTTTACTTTATCCTACTTCAAAGAAGCTTCCCCAAGTTTTAAAAACAATCCTAAGATTATAATTTTTTTAATTTTCATAAATACGTAGCAAGTACAAGTCACCTTGGATGACTTTGAATTTTGAGTATGTTGTTTTTATAACAATTTACAACAACTTTTCTTAATTGACTTAAGCTGAAAAACCACATGGTATGGAGATAAATTGAGATAAAAACTTTTGATATGACTCTACCTATAGAACTACCTATAGAACTATTATTTTACTAGTAAAATAATTATGTACTTTATAATAAAATAAAATAAAATAAATTTAATTAAATAAAATAAAATAAGTATTTTACTAGTAAAATAATTTTTATATAGTCTTTATATAATTTACTTAATAATTATTTTACTAGTAAAATAATGTCAATAAATATATTTAATTCTATATAATAATGAATATATTTTGCTCTTTTGTATATTATAAGGTATATCGATCACATATGTTTCTCCCAATGTACAAAGTTACACAAAAATGTACAATATATGATAAATAAATAAAAACGTAAGAAACAACAAATTTCTATGTATTTCTAAATGCGTTTTAATTGTAAATATGTCATTTCGCAAAAACCTAGACAGTGATGCAAATAAAACTACGTATATGTGGTAAGAATGTGGGCAACTTTGAGATTGAAAGTTTGACACGCGCTCGATGCAAAACGCGAAGCGTTTAACGCGATAATTGCTCGCCGGCGATGCAATAATTGCGTAATTCGGGGTGAAGACGTACTCTCGCGCGTGTTCGTGCGAACGTAAGTATCCTCGTGCGGAGAATTCCGCGTACGCGCACTTTTCTACGTACATCTGAAAACCGGAAGCGCGCAATTCCCGCTCAGCCCGGGGCTCACCCTCGTACTATATTTTTCTCGAGTGCACGCGTTAGCTGAAAACTCTCGAAAAAAACGCTTTAGACGGTAAGTCACCAGACGGGGGACACTCGGCTTTTTTCATCGCAAACATGATCTTTTAAAACAATATATTCAAAAGTCCCGTTCCACGCGTGTAAAATATATATTATTTAATTTTTTTATAAACAATAATGTACTATTTATTAATTTATTTCTTTTTACAAAAATACATACATTTATATTTGTATACGTTGGCCTGTTTAAATTCGTTTGTGTAAAAATGGCGCTCGATGAAATGCAAAAGATAAAGAATGAGTTCGAGTATACTCGTGTGCGCGAGGGAAGTTTGAATAATAGGAAAAGAATGGAAAATAATTGGCTATTTGAAAAGCCATTACTCTTGTTCCGTGCACAGTATCGAATTTGTTCGATCTCGTGTTGTGCTCGTCGTAACCTTGTGATTCTCCATTTTTCTCGTGATTCCCTTTCTTTTTCGAACAATAATGAAGCGTGACGGTGAAGGACGGGAGGGACGGGCGTAGAATCGAGCCCGGAGAGGAATATCTCCGTTGTCGAATTCTATTGAGCGTGAAGTCGGGACCAGCGTTGGCAGAGTCGAATTTTGCGGGCGAGAGTCCGCGCGCGACGGTCCAACCATGACCCCCCCCCTCTTTTTATTTTTCTTCCTTGCGGACAAAACGGTGTCCGCAGAGACAAAGAAAAGTGCGCGCACGACGGTTTTTATTACAACCATCTGTGCCCCTCGCTCTTTTTTTTTCTCGTTCGGCGCCCCCCGCTCTTCACGCATTATTCACGAAAAGTCCCTAAAATTTGGACTAAAAGCCTCCGCGACGCGATGATCAAAGCGCCGAAGGTCTCGCTCGCTCCTCGCCCGAACCCAATTCTCACGTGAATTCCTTGATGGGGAGCACTGAGTGTTCTCCAGCATCGAGAACCGTGACCGATGCATCGTTAACATTTCATTATATCGGAACTTACCAGTGCCCCCTATATACTCGTCGACCTTCCTCCACATTTCCAATCAACTTCAAATTCGTCCATTTTTGCCATCATTATTCACCATGCGAATATTCATTTTTATTACGTTCGAATATTCATCACTTTCGAGCCCGATTAAGAATTTTTTTAATCAGTACACAATTAAACTTTCTTTATTTTTAGGCTCCATTTTGTTTCATGCAAGAGAAATTTCATTCATGTTAAGGTAGTTATATAGTTTTATCGTTTATTTAGGATTTTGTTAAAAATTGATACATTCGCGTTCTTTGATATGTTACGCGTATGCGTATACCAAATTTTTAAAAGTTTTACCACGTTGAAATTGAGATATTTAGGGTTAAAAATCCCTATTTTCAGTGCTCTCCCATAAGAGCCCGTGTTAAATTTTACGATTTTCAATTCTAGATGGTGAAACTTTTCTTAAAATTTAACATAGCTCTTTATTGTACTTCAAAGAAGCTTCCTCAATTTTTTTGAAAAATTCTAAGATTATGACGTTTTTAATTTTCATACATACGTAGCAAGTACAAGTTACCTTGGATAACCTTGAATTTAGAGTATGTTGATCTTGAAATAATTTGCAACAACTTTTCTTAATTGACTTAAGCTCCAAAATCATATGGTATGGAGATAAATTCAGATAAAAACTTTTGATTTGACTGTACTTATATACAACTATATCTTAAATGAAACGAATATTCTGGAGTTCATTATTTCTCGAGAATTCGATGGCAATGAAAGAATAAAAATATTCCGACGTTGTTGAAAAAAAGGTCGGGTTGTAAAACGCGAATAACCTAGCATATTTTATTTTCGAACATTGTGTTCAATCGATTCACACGTGTCCAGACGTTGCGGACGGAAAGACGAAAACTTTTTCCCGATATCAGGAACACACCCTTGGCAGGGACGGTAAAGAGCGAAAGCGGAATTCACGGGAAGCGTGTCAGAAGCATTGGATAATGCGAAATAAAAAAATCTTTGTTTCGCCTCTCGACGTCGTGTCAGTCCTCTGTCGTTTCGCTCTATTCGCAGAGCTATTTAAACATTATTTATCATTATTATTGCCAGCCAAACTCAGATTTCAAACGAAATTTTATATTATATTTCAAAAGATCAAGAATCGTAAGCTCATTGATTTAATTCGTTAATTTTTTCAGAAGCTCCCGCGTGTCCTTATCACGCAATTGTGACTGACAATTAAAGTAATACGATCGCAATTTCGTCTCGTAAAAATCGTTAAAAATTAAACCTGATAAATTTACTTTTAAATGTTAAAAATTTAGTTTTAAAATGTTTAATTTAGTTGGTTTACTTCAAAAATTACTTTTCAATGTCAATTTTCATTAGAATTTGTGTGAAACATATTCGTATGGGGAAGTGTCCATAAATCCTTTTTTCGATAAAAAAAAATGAGAAGCGCCGTTTATTATAAAAATTCGAAAAAAAATGCTTTTTTAGGCCCGCTACGCGGTGTTTCCCCCTTGAGCTGAAAAAATATATATGAATATTCATTTTTTGACCCGGCAAACTCTCAAAGAAAAGAGCGTAACGTCAAAGCGAAGTACTTCTCGACGTGCATTTGAATATTCGCTCGGAGATTCTTGCACTTCCTGTCGACCGGAAGTGGAGAAAGGATCGAAGCGCGCTAACCTCGAAATTCCGAGGAAGACGTAACGCCGTGGTAATTGATACATAAAAAACGTGGCCGTCGTTCGCGACGATGAAAAAAAAGTCAAAGTGACGACGATGTACATTTGGAGCGAGTTTACTTGGGAGATGGTTCGTACCGGAGAGGACAACGACTACTACGACGGCGACGACGCGTCTCGATATCGCGTTCACGCTTCGCTGCACTATACGATTCGATTTTCGTCCTCCCCCCGTAGGCTCTCGCCTATACCCTCTAAACGTCCTTCTTTTTTCTCCCGACCCTTCTCCGTCCCTCCGATGGCCCCAAGAGCCCTGTAAAAAAAAACAAGAAGGAACAGCGTCCGCGAACGTCGCGCGTTCCATACGTGTCGCTCCCCCATGTGTGTGTTTTCCATCATCGACGCGAGAGTCGCTGCTGGCTGGCTCGTCACACACGCGTCTCTTTTTCCCGCGCCCCCGATCTCGTCTCCTTTTCTTTTTTCATTATTCTCATCTTTTTTTTCACCCCGCGCACCGTCTCGCGCTTACCCACGGTATCTCCCGCATTCGATTTATTTCAGTCGTAAACCGAGAATCCTACTTTTCGTCATCAGCCCCGGCGTATCGCAAAAATCGACGATTTTCGCAAAAAATCTTAACCTCCAAGAGCTCGCTGACGATATACTTTGCCATAAGTGTTTTTTTACGCGCTGACCAACTACGACCTTTGTCCCCCGTTTCTTCTTATTTCGGTTAGAGAAATATTGGGACTCCATAGCGCGGAAATTCGAGTTGATTTTCATAAAGCCGGAAAGCGCGTATTTCTCCGGGATGCGAAAAAATTCCAGAGGGGGGAGGAGGAGAGAAAGTCATCGGTTTTGAGGCGAATGTTTGTGACGCGTCATGGTTTCTTACGAGACTCCCGCCCTACGCCGTTACCGATACATTTCAACTGGTGTGTGCCATTGTTCCGGGCGAGAAAGAGAGAGAGAGAGAGAGAAGAGCGAGGCTGAAGGCGGGCGATCGTACGCGCGCGTAGAAAGCCAAAACGTAGGAAATAAGGGCGAGAGGGAGAAGGAACGACGTCCAAGGAACGAATGCCGGGGCATGCTAATTAGCGGCCGTTTAAAGAGAGAGAACGAAGCGGCGAGAACAAGAAATAGCCCCGAGCGCGACAGAGCAGGGGGGGACCGCGCTCTGGGCTCTTATTCTGACAAGAGACGTCCTCGACGCGCCGGGAGAACGCGTCGGAGTGAGATGCACGCGAGTCACGCGGCTAGGGTGAGAGATTTTAACGCGGAACGGGTGGGGCGAGGCATCAGGCTCAGGTACCGGAGTCGTTAAGTGGTACGAGAGCGTTATATATCTCTCGGGACAGGATTTATATTAGATATATCCTCGAAGCCTCCCTCTCCTCTCTCTCTCTCTTTCTCCCTCGTTCTCTTTATTCTACACCAAAACCCCCACGATATATCACAACGCACAAAGAGTACTCCAAATCTTTCGATTACTTCTCCCGCAGCTTTTCTCCTTTCCGCAAAATGCCCTCGCTTCTCTTCATTCATGCGACTTTCGTGTTGCGTCCGATGCAAGGGAATTTTTATCTTTTCCACCGAAGATCTTTTTCGCTCCCATTTTGCAGTGTGTACACTTTCATTTTAACGACAACACGAATCATTTATTACGTTTTTAATTCTGCAAATAAAATGCAACACGTATCGAATGAGATCAACTTGAATTTTGAATGTCTCTTCGTTCCAGGAAGAAAATCGCGATCGGTCAACGATTTCGCACGCTATCTTGCCGGCTCATCGACGAGAAAAATCTCATCAGAGACATCATTTGTCAAGGTAGGGAACTTGGGAAACTGGCGTGGACCGGTCAGTAACGTTGGTCACATTCTTGCCGATGTTATTCAAAATTGTTATTTACGGAAAGCGATTACAAAAAATCGCGTTCGCAATTTTTTTTCTGTCAATATTGCGATTCGCAACGTCGACAAATAAATGGTGGGTGCCGAAATTGCCTTATCATCGTTCGTTTTGTTTGTCATATCTGCAGAAAAGTCAGAACACAGACGAAACAAATACAAAAAATATTATGACAACCTTATGATAATTTTACGATTGGAAAAAAAAAACTAATTTACATCGGTACAAAGATCAATAATTTTTATGTATATATTTTTCGATAAAACGATACGATCGAATAGCTAAAAACGGTTGGTCACGAGCTGACAATATGAGACAGATCTTATTGCGATCAACCAAAAGCAGAAAATTTTATCCCGTTATGCGTTCAAGTAAAATATATATATATATTGAAGTTATACGGTTCTAAATACGAATTTTTCTTTCTTGAATAAGTACATTCTATAACAAGAGCTACTGGCTGATGAAAAATTAATCAAATGTCCATTATTCCATTGAAAATAAATTTTAAACAAAACAAAAGAACTGAATAAGATGAAAGTTAGACTTGAAATCACAAAAATTTATTTGCGAAAAATGAGAATTCTCGTGGGCAACTGCTGGCAAGAGATAAACGATTTGTCTTCGAGAGCGAAAGACGGATTCTGGCGAAGAGCGTTGATGCAATGTGTAACGGGACAACGGCCTGTGTTTACGGAGGATTACGAACGTCTCCAATCGAAGGTCCGTTAGGGGGAGGGATTGCAAAAAAGATTAAAAAAAAAAGAGACTCTAGCCGGAAAAGAAATTTTGCGAGCATCGAAGAAAGAAGCTCTTGTCGCGTCGGCTGTTTTGTACGAGTCGAAAAAAAAACACGCACTTAGCGTGACTCAAAAAAAAAACAAGTCAAGGCGTAACTGCGGGAGGGGGAGTGTTTTCGCACGCATCTCTTTCATTATCGAGTTTCGCGTTGTTTTATCATCGAGCCGGTGTGACGCTGTGGTCGATCGATCGCACAACGGGATTTAGGGGATTTCGGCCGGGTCTAAGGATAAACGCGACACGTATTTCCAGTCGCGTGGCATAAATCTTCCACGAGTCAACGAGGCACGATTCGCTCGTCCGAATTCCGTCTCGTTTCGTTTTTTGTTCTTTCATTTCCTGCTCAGCCGGTCGCGCTCGCCATTTCGGTCAGTTGTGTCTCGACTCACCTTGTAGCAAGTCTGTCAAATTTCGCTCTCCGGAATTGAACGCGATCCGAAACTCTACGCATATTTTCAAACGTCATTTCTCGAGTTTCCTCGATACGAAACGCGATCCGAAGAAACAGGGGAATTCGTTTATCCGATTTCATCGAGGAGACAACGAACTTTGCACGCTTCCCGAAGGTCATTGCTTTTGCCGCGTCCTTGCGATGAGTTATCTCAAGTCCTTGGCAACCTCTTTCGTCTATATCGCCTTTTTCCTCGCGATAATCACTTTCTCGCCCGGATTACCGCCAAATGCCGTCTTCACAGAGTTCAGGTAAGGCTCGCTTGAAAAAAAAAAATTCATTTTCTGTCATGAAAACAATCATTTCTTCCTCCATTCGCTCTATCTCGTAATTTCGTAGCATCAAACCACCTTCGGCCTTTGAGGGCGTTTACGCGCCTAACGAGAAGCTGAACAATCCTGAAATCCTCTTTGAGGACGAGATCAAGGGTCCGGAGTCTTTTGACTCCTACAGAGGTGAACTGTACACGGGCACGCATGGCGGATACGTTGGCAAAGTTGTAGGAAACAAACTGGTTCCGGTCGTTAAATTTGGAAAAGATTGCGGTAAGTTTTGGATACCGCCTGTTGCCAAATATTTGTTTATTCGTATTTTCAATAACTGCAAAACGGTTTCTGTTTGCTCAGATGGTGTCTGGCAGGAGGAGAAGTGCGGACGACCTCTTGGATTGAAATTTGACAGCCAAGGCCGTCTCTACGTTGCTGACGCTTATTATGGAATTTTCAGAGTAAACGTTGACACTGGAAAGTATGAAAAACTGTTCGACGTGTCCAAGCCCATCAAGGGCAAAGTGCCCATGTTGGTCAACAGCGTTGACGTTGCTAAGAACGGCGACGTTTACTGGACCGACTCCAGCACCGAGTTCAAGCTGTATGATGGGCTTTTTGCATTGTTTTCCGATCCATCTGGAAGGTAATTACTATTTTTATCATAATTTTGCATTTTCTTATTTACAAAGTAGTATTGTCACGCTTAATGTGAAATAGACCTTCCGGGATTCTGATTGGCTCTCGAAAATTTCGTCTTATTTCCATGATGATTGCAACCAAATTCATAGATGCAAATTGACAGTTCGAAAATAATAAATTAAAACGATAAAGATTCTCCAAACGTCAATTTTTGACTCGAGAAGCAAAAGTTAGCACGCGCTAAGCGCGTGTCGCATCGCCTAGTAAATAAAAAATTGAGATTTAACAAATAAATTGGATAAAATATTTTTTAAGATTATTACGATACAATGCTGCAACGAAGAAGAACGAAGTTTTGCTGGAAAAACTTGCATTTGCGAACGGATTGAAATTGAGCGACGACGAGAGTTACGTGATCGTGGCCGAAACGGTGAAATCTTCGGTACTGAAGTATCACCTGAAAGGACCAAAAGCTGGAAAGAGCGAGATCCTGATCGACGGTCTTCCTGGAGTCCCTGACAACATTCACGGAGATGGTTTTGGAAATTTCATCGTCAGTTTGGTTACTCCGGCTGATCCGGAGCATCCCCAGATCGCTCAGATTCTTTCGCCTCATCCTTATCTGAGAAAAATGATCGTGAGACTTCTGAGTGTATTGGAACTGCCGTTCAAGCTGGTGGATGACGTTTATCCAAATGATATCTCGAAGAAAGCGATGCACGCTCTTGGATCTTTCGAGACATTCTCCTTCATTTTCTCCCCGAAGGTCACCGTAGTCAGAGTTGACGGAAACGGAAAGATTTTGGATGTTCTTCAAAATACGGATGAGAAAATTGGTGGGATCAGTTCCGCCTTTGTCCAAGGCGATTACCTCTGGCTGGGTTCACCTTTCAACAAATATCTCGCTCGTGTGCCGCTCAGACAGGCTTTTCCATCGGGCGAATTCTCGATGAAGAAACGTACTCACGAAACGGTTGCTCAACAAGCAAAACAAAAGATAACAACTCCGAAGCCGACAACGACGACGACGACGACTCCAAGAACAACGACAACTCCAAAACCGACGACGACAACTTCGAGACCAACGACGACGACGACTCCAAGACCAACGACAACAACTCCGAAACCAACGACAACAACTCCGAAACCGACAACGACAACTCCGAAACCGACAACGACAACTCCGAAACCGACAACAACAACTCCGAAACCGACGACGACAACTCCAAAACCGGTGACGACTCCAAAACCTACAACCGTGAAACCTGTTGTCGTTGAAAATTCTCAACAAATTCCGAAAAGTAATGAAGCGACGAAAAAATCCACAGAACAAGTGAGGCAAGCAGAATTGCCGCAGAGAACTCCGATGAGAGAGGAAACCGAGGAACTTCCGAGACCGATAAAAACGAACAACCCACCACACTCGTCCGAGCCACCTAAGCATAACGAGAGATTCGTCGACGAAATGTAATTTTATCGAGTCAGAATAATTCCATGTTTTCCATTTTTTGAACATTCCGTGAGTTACAAACAAAATTCATACATTCCGAAGACTTTTGATGAAGAGAAGAATTCGAACACCCTTAGCATTCGTAAGGAGACATATTTTTGTTCTTTTTTAAGTATTCACGAAGAAACGAAAAGCACAACCTGCTTTTGGAGAAATCCTTGGTTCTATGGAGAATCATAAAAATAAAAAAAAAATCTCTTCCATATCTTCAGAGGCTGTCAAGCAGTTCATTACAATATAGAGTTATTATATATAAATATTGTAAATTAGATACTGTGATCAATAACTGTAAATAAGGATGAAAAATATCATGTTTTGTTTTTTTTTTTTGGAACTATTTCTATCGGTGATTGGTGTACGGATAACATATACATATATATTACTTATAAAGTATAATATACATGCATATCTTAATTTTGCAAGTTATATACATTCCTAAGGTGTAAAATTTCAAGTTGTCAATCGTTGCAGCCATTTATTAAAACTTTAATAGCCCAAAAAAAAAAACATTGTTCTTATTCGGACCTAGTCTTGTGAGAATAAAATAAGTTGAGTAACAAACCTTCGATAACCTACGAGAAACTTGAACAATATCAACGAGCTTTGAACTTTGTTTATAAGTACGAAATTTTTATACTTTTTTTAAATCTTGAAAAAATATTTCGTCCACTAGACTCTATTAGGGAACACTTTCGGTGGAGACTACAAGCTGAACTGCCTCGATATTTTTGCTGGCAGTGCCTGAGTTAATTTTTTATGCAGGAGATTTCGCAATTTCCATAGATACGTGGGACTTATCGTGAAATGCCAGAAACCGTTGCGTTCGATTTTCGCTCGTTTTTGTGCGGAGTTAAGGGCGGCTTTGTAAGCCAATATCTGTTGGTCATTCGACGACGCGACATCGATTTTTCCAACCGTTGCAAATCCCAGTCTCACGAGTTCTTCCCCGATCGATTCTATGTTCTGTCAACAGCAAAATTAATTCACTGATGTCATAAAAACGTATCAGACTGAAGTAACAAAAAAAGATTCCAGCAAACCTCGTTTGGATCCTCCAGACTTATTGTACAATCCAGATATTCGTTTTTTCGTCCTATTGGCACAAACTTTATTTTTTTCCCGCACACGACCGTTTGCAACCAACTGACTCCTTTGTAATAAATAAATAAAGAATTTTTCACTTTGATTATACATAAAGCAGATCCATCATTAGAAGTTTTTCATAGAGGAGAAATGGTCCTTACCATGATTTGTGACATCAACACCTGCTACTTTGACAGGCAAATATTCAGGTGCTCCCAGTCTGGGAAGTCTTACAAGCGGTTTGTGATCGACCATCACAAGAGCACCATGACTGGGCTCTATCCTGACAACTTCGCCTCGCTGAGGTATTCTCAACTTGATGAACCTGGATGGGACATCGGACGGTCTCCTGAACTTTGCGAACTACAAAATATTCCATTTTTTTCAATTTCCTCAACAATTAGGAGCAGAAAATTCATTTCTCTTGGCATACTCACTGGACGAATTCTGTACAGAGCTGTGAGAAGTCCAATACTGGTGACGCCATAAGTTGCTATTTGTATTCCTCTTGTATCACGTTCCAAAAATTCTATACATTGTTCTATTAAATTTGGTTTCTTTTTCACGTCGTTTCTCTGCAAGGAAGATTTCTCCTCGTTATCTCGTGACATATTTCGTTCGTATTTTAGTTCGAATTTTTATCAATTTTTCCCTCGACCCTGAAAATAAATAAAATGAAATTTCGTGTCACTTTTGACAGTCATGTGACCATTTCGTAAATAGAAATTGTCCATCTCACTCCAATATTTCGTATACAAGCGAATGAGATAAGAATCTTAAATAAATGCACAAAACTCGTTCTCACGGTTTTTTGTGGATGTTTATCTGGTCGACGATGATCATCAGCGGTGGATCACTGGCCGGGTCAGAAACTCCAACGTCGTAGGAAGCGATGATAAAGAAATCGCAGGTAAATTATTTATTTTTTGACGTCTAAAGATTTTTACTTCTATTACTATAATGACACTTGAAGGAGCAATTAAGGATTACTGTTTTATCAAATGTAGGTATAACGCCGCGCCGTGCCGCGAAAATGACAGCTACTGTCACGTTCAGGGAGACTAGGCCCGCATGGTTCAATATACGCTTGAGAACTGCTCCCATGTGCGAAATAATACCATTGAAAAGTTGTTAAGCGTGCTCAAGCGTGTATTTAAACGCGGCCTAGCGAGTCTTCCTGGGAGGAACCGTTGAAAAATATTTGAATTCATCGGAGCCATTTCAACGAGAGACGTTCTTCGCTCCGAAGGCTAAAAGCAGAATAGAAATAGTATACAGAAAATCTTAAATTGTTTGGAAAATGTCGCGCCGGCTCAAGTCTCTCAGTGGAATAACCAGGTAGGTTTTACCAATTTTTCAATAATTTACCCTGCAGAATTTCAATAAAAATATATATGTATATGAAATAAAACGTTTAGCCAACAAAGCATGCAGGATCAAGTAAATTTCTTATCCGCCGAAAATGCGAGATTGAGAGAAATAATAGTCCAGCACGGTCTGGAAAATGAGTTGAACGAAAAAGGGACAAGCGTTGACGGAGCTCAGCGACTAAATTCAAATGAAAAATTATTATCAAATGATAATTTAGCAGCAGTAGCCTCAACCGTCAGCCCAAAAAGTCTTAGATTAGGAGCAAAAGGATGTAAATGCAAAGGAAAGTGTGCAACAAGGAAGTGCGGATGTATAAAAAAAGAGTTTGGTTGCAACCAATACTGTAAATGTAACAAAGATGTCTGTGGAAACCAGGTATGTAATTGAAAAATCATCTTTGTACAATAATAATCAAAAAAAAAAATTTTTCATAAAATCCAATGAGAATCAGTCTTGATTAATGACATCAATGAATATTCATTTGAGCAGGATTCAAATAAAGAAAATATGCCTAATGCTGAAGCGCTAAAAGAAGAAGATGAGGAAAATTTGCAAAGATTAAAACAGTTATCCCTAGAAGGAAAACTGCAATCTAAACAAGCACGAGTCCAAGTTGTACAAAAACATCCAGGATTGTTCAGTCCAGCACCATCGAATTCACAGCGTGGCTTCAATGTTGCAGACTTTCCAAGTGAACCCTTAAGTTTTGGCAATTCAGAGAATGATATGTCCGATGATGAAGTATTTCTTCAAGAAAGCATCCCAGTGGGAAAAATCAAGAAAAAGAGTCTAAGAAAACCAACAAAAAAAAAGGAGCAGGTTGCGAAAGCACCATCACGAGAAAATAAATTACTTTCTTATCAGGAGGAAGAGACGGAGGAAGAAAACAAAGCTGTGACAGTCAAAGATGAGAAATTTTGCATTAATCACGATTCAACATCCTCTGATGAAATAATTAACAAAGATGTACCCAACATGGTTGTAAACCCGTTTGAAAAGAAAGAATTAGAAGTAAGAATCGATGAATCTTTCGACTCGACCGCAATCTCGTTTTAATATACTGTATTGAGTAATGTACTGATTTAGTGTAACAATAAGTGATATTATTTTTATAACAATTATATTTATAACAATGCAATAAAAAATAATATAATTTATAATGATTGTAATGAAAAGATGAAATAAATTATAATTTAATAACAGGATATTGAGGACCCAATGAAACCGCGACCGAAATTGGCGCGAAGCCCAATCGTCCCTCGAAGCGACTACCAGCGTTCTATGCTACTGGATATTTCGGAACTGCCATTGCCAGCTCCACCGAGTGAGGAACGTGTCGAAACACCACCGGTGCCTGAAGGTACCTTTTTTTCTCACTGCTCGACCTTTCGTCCCGATTTTTTTTTTCTCATACATGATTTCATTTCGCAGAGTTTAACGAGCCGAATGTCGACTGGGAAAAACATCAGGCAGAGCGCGTTCACTGTCGAAAATGTGGCCGCGGATTTTATCCTCATCGAATCAAGAAGCACGAAGCATCCTGCCAGAAAATTTAAATCAAGAAGTGAATTATCCTTATGAAATTCATCTCACCCACGTATTTCGCGACATTGTATATTATTAATCTTTTTCGTTGTAGTTTAAATTCTTGTTGATCGAGTGAGCTGTGCTGACATCTTTCAAACATGACCTTTTTTTTCGTCCCATTAACTTACTTCATGACTGAGAACTTTTATAAATTTTGATGTAAGCACTCGTTGCCGATTTTATTTTCCGAGCCACGATTCTTGTAGTGGAAAAGGAATTTTCAAAGAAAAAATAAATAAAAACGAGTCATTACAGCCCATTAAAGAGAATATTATATCGATCATGACCTAATATACAGTTTTCTTTCTCTCTCTCTCTCTCTCTCAATTTTTTTTGGATTTTTCTCAACTTTTCGCTCCTCTGTTTACCAGCTAACAATACCACGTTTCTATCTACGTACAATGTAAACAATGACTCAATTCTTTTTTCATTATATATATATGTATGTATATATATATATGTATACGATTTAATGCACAGATTAATAGGTCTCTCTATTTTTCGTATATCTCGACACGTAATTTCTCTTGAGGGGGGCCACTCAAACGCATTCTTTGTAGCGCTTTTTTCTCTTGCATTTTTCAGTAGTTATTTATATATATATATATATTTTTTTTTTTCATATATTATCATGTAGACACGGGTTGTACTACATTTTCCGTATAATCTCTACGTTTACACGTTTATTCTCATATTCTTTTTGTTTTATATTATCCTGCTTGCATCGCTAAA